>CAJPEX010004088.1:0-24125 GCA_905338405.1 Notodromas monacha
ATTTTGACATGTTCTGTTGTTGATGTGAAATTCCATTCCTGTGTTTCCAGACTTAATTGAATCAGTTACCATGAAACACTTGGAAAACGAAGGTATTGTTGCTGGTGACCCTGCTGAGCCAGAAGCAGAGGCACCAGCAGCAGAAGAAGCACCTGCTGCTGAGGAAGAAGCGCCTGCAGCAGAGGAAGCAGCGCCTGCAGCAGAAGAAGAAGCCCCTGCAGCAGAAGAAGAAGCCCCTGCAGCAGAAGAGGAAGCCCCTGCTGCTGAAGAAGCTCCAGCTGCTGAGGAAGGAGCCCCAGCTGCTGAGGAAGAGGCTCCAGCTGCTGAGGAAGAAGCTGCACCAGCTGAAGAGGCTGCTCAACCTGAGGAAGAAGCTCCAGCTGCAGAAGAAGAGGCCCCTGCAGCTGAAGAAGAAGCTGCACCAGCTGAAGATACCCCTGCTGCTGAAGGAGAAGCTGCCCCTGAAAAGGTAACCGCAATTGAAAAACGTTTTCCCCTGTCGATCAAAATCACTTCCAGAATATCTGCGAGAAACCTTGATCAAGCAATGGTTTTCTAAGCTAAACTGAGAATTTTTTTTTTACCTGTGCCTATGAACGGTTCATTATATTCATCAATTTTCACGGCACAGAAACGTACCATTTCATAAATTTGTTAGTTCCTGGAGGTTATGTTAAACCGTGACTTCCCCAAACGGAAAAATGGATATCCGTTCAAATTTCCCACCGGACCGCGAAGTATACTGAAATGTGTAACTTCAGTGTTGTGCGCATGAATTTTCGCAGGAAGCTGGTGAGGAAGCCCCTGCTGCGGAGGCCGAACCCTGAGTGTGAAGTGGATAACGGAAAACGTTTGCTGCCAGCTTACAAGCTCTAAATTTCGTCCTGAGACACTGCTGAAGAAAACCAGTTTTTTATGTTCTTGCCCTTCCAGGAAATCCCGAGCTTTTTTTTTGAGTGATTCATCACTGCTTAGATTTCCTGTTCGTAGACTTCTTTGCCGCACCTTCTAGACCGAATTTTCACGCCCTTCACCGTCCTGGGAACGAAAGGAGCTATAGTGTGAATGTGCGGGGATGTGAAGAATGGATTTGAGTTCCCGTTGGTTTCGTTATTTTAAATGCGCGAAGGTTTCGCTTCCTTTCTTCGCCATTGCGGATTGTTCGCGGGTGCGGTTGGCGCTAATTTCTTGCGGGATATTTAAGGCATCCCCCGCGAACTTTTTTTCCAGCTCGAGTATTTGATCAAATCCGGTGAAATTTCCGCGTCTTGATATCAAAAGGAAAAGCTTAATGCTTAACCGGAATTTCGTCCTACTCTCGGCTTTCTTCGTGATGAAAAGTGGGAATTTAGCGAAGAATACGTGGAAAAACGGTGTGGATTAGCTTTGCGACGCTCGTGAATCGTTTCATGGATGTGCTTCGTCGTTGCGTCCGGAATAATTGGCACGGAATGCAGAAATACACGCCTTGCTTGGTTTCCCTCTTTTTACTAGAATTCCGAGTTTCATTGTTTTGTTTCTCGGTTCGTGAAAAACAGAGTTGACGGAATTACGTGCCACTCGAGACCACGTCACGGGTTTAGAACCGCGTGTTTTGTGGAGGATTTGCATTCTACTGTGTCAAGTGCTTTGTTAGGATTTCTTGGATTGAGTTGTCGCCAGGTTTTGAAGGGCTAGTCACGTTCGTCCCTGAGAACATGGTAATTTAACGCGTAGTTTTGCGGGAACGGACTGCGTTCCATGTCGAGCGAGTAATACGTCAAAGTCAAATGTACCTTGGCATTTACTGCGTTGGAAACATCTCAGTATGCGGTTCTTGCAGTTTATGACGATGTTCTCGAGGATATGAAGTGATTCGTGCGTTAGTTATCATTGGAAATCTCTAAAAGCCTTTTACATGTATTTTGTTACCAATTTTAGAGGACTGTTAAAGCTTAGCGTTACGAGAATCCCGCCCATTCTTTCTTCGTCGGAGGTGAAGACTTCTGGAACTTCCAAAAGATGCTTGGTTAATTTATTAAAGTGCTTAACTGTTTCGGATGCATTTGGCAGTATTCGGTTTCAAAAAGCAGGCTCATGTGACGAAAGGAGATTTTCTGTAATCCTGTCCGTCCTTAATCCGCAATCGGAAACTTTTACGACTGCTGCTGTAGATCGTAAGTTCAGGAAAATTTAAAACGCGAATTTAGTACCGTCTTGTTCAGTGTTCCGTAATTCCTGGTACCAGGTAGTAACTATTTTTCCCCTCCCAACGTTTCTGGAGGATTTGAATTGGCGAAAAAAGTAAAAATAGGCGTTCGTAAGAATTCATTTATCAAGCTCCAAAAAATGGTAACTTACAACAATCCCTGGATACAATTTCATCGTACAGCATTGACACCTCGCACAAAGCTCGAAGTTTCTTTCAACAACGGGTAACTTCGACTAGAAAGCACGACTTCATAAACATCTTGTACAACTTTTTTCTTTCAAATTCATTCAAAACAGAATTGAAAAATACGAAGCTTGACTGGGTTTTTTTTCGTCAATTCGATTCTGAATTTGAGGTGCTGCGAATTAGCTGAAGTCTATGGATCATGAATTTACCACTGGAATTTATTGACTATTGCTGAGTGATCTATGCACTGCATTAGGTCTTCGAAATTCTCTCATACGGTTGACAAAAAAACTGTAGATTGTAGTTGCTTCTGACTTTCGTCCGACAACCATATGAAAATTTTAAATTTCCAGGAATATTCGCTTAAAATTATGTACTAGTTCCTGCCTCTAATAATGATGTGCGGGCGACTTACAAGACTTTTTCTGAAACCCCTTTTTCAACTGCGCATGAATGATTTGGCAAATTTTATCCACAACCTTCGAAGCCTTGATTCAAATTAAATCAGTTTGATTTAATTTGATTAATTAGGAGTTCTGGTCGGACGACCGCGCCCAGTCCCAGTCCCCCACATCATTATCATCATCCCAAAACCCGGGTTCTGCATCATTTTCATAGTAATACTCAGCTAACGCCTTCTTATCATCATTCGTCAGCACCACCTTCTTCTTGATCTTCTTAATTGTAGCGGTCGTTGCTGTAGTAGGAACGACCTCTGTTGACGGTTCAGAAACATTCACAAGGACAGCTTCTTTTTCTTTCTCCGCGATGTCAGTCCAAGGCACATCTACGACCGTGATGACAGCGTCGTCATTGCTTGGCTTGGAATCATTCTCGTCTTCCCGACGAGACCGCGAGAGGACTCTGACAGGCCGCCACGAGGACTCAGTGCCGCCTTTGTGAGGCCAGTGGAAAGTTTTCTTATTAGTGTCGTACCCGGGCTGCGAATGAGGTTTGCTTCGTTGGGTTGGACTCGGTCTGTGCGGGTGATTCACGCTGTTGATGATGGGATGGATTTTTGACGGGAAGGATGACGACGAGCCGTGATTCGGAAGGAACCCGCCGGTGGTCCACGTTGGGCGGAAGGTAGTGACTAAAGGCAGTTCCGGAAGTTCGTTGGGAACATCCGGGGCCGGGATTTCCGCTTTGATGAGTCGACGGGCTTCGTCGTCGTTGAATTTCTTCATGAGAGCGATGGTTTTCAGGAGGTCTTCCGTGGCGGCGCGATGCTTTTTCAGGCGGTATTGCTCGTCGAATTTCCGCTTCGGGTCCGCCGTCGTCAACGTTTTTCCTGATTAAAAAACAGAAAAAAATTGAATACTGGCACTCAAAGTTTTGATATTGAAACTAAACATAAGCAGCTAAGATACTAAGACAAAAATGTTCAGGGTTGGGGTGCCTATTCATCACAATGGACATTTTGAGAAGTATTTATTTACTGGTGGAATCGAGCATCATTTCCCATTCGTT
This sequence comes from Notodromas monacha, assembly GCA_905338405.1. Taxonomy (NCBI): domain Eukaryota; kingdom Metazoa; phylum Arthropoda; class Ostracoda; order Podocopida; family Cyprididae; genus Notodromas; species Notodromas monacha. The sequence goes on from CAJPEX010004088.1 coordinate 3,848, forward strand.
TCGGTAAATTTTCAATCACGGAATTATATTTTTGTAAAGAAAAATCGATAAGGTGCTTCTATTTCCTTAAAACAGTTTTTGTCTATCCAAGAAGGATATATCCCCCAAGCATTATTTTGAAAAATAAAAAACGGGAATTTAATTTATGAGATGAATCTTTATCCCCCTCTTGAATTAGCTGAAGTTGGTAGAAAACGTTATGCCCAACATAGATGTCAACAGCATCTCGTGCAACTGCAACTACAGTAACAATACTGCACCTGTATTTTAAGAGTTTTAGTAATTTTTTTTTATTTTCACCTGAAATTGCTTCGGCTGCCTTCCGAAGTCTTTCTTCAATAGTTCGTCGCAATATAACAATTTTCTCGCGTTCTTCTTCAGCAGATGTCGTTGATCTGGCAGTTGTGGTTGAAACGTCGGTCCTCTTCACTTTCCTGCTGATTCCATCATCATTGGGTTGATTTCTTAGCCTGTATGGAAAATTAACCGCTAATTAAGAGAAGAATAAAATTTCAAACTACTCATTTGCGTTTACATTTGATCAAGTTAATTATAGTCAGGTGTGACCTTGTTTGTGTTTCCCAAAAATTTTATTCCTGAAAATAATGCTTTTGATAGCACAACCTTTTTTGCAGGCTTGAGAGAGGGAGAGGCTATAGTGATTCGCGCGACATCTGCCTGAAATTCCAAAAGCTATGATGGAGGATGGACTTCAATGCATGATAATTTGGGAGCATATGACAAAGTTTATACGTGATCTGCTTATTATGTAATTAATTTTCAGATATTTTACATTCGTGGGAACATCTGCATAAGATGGATGCAATTTTCCCATGGATTTCAACATGAACATTTCAATCACTTCCCAGACATTATTTGGCAAAAATGGAACTATAGATATTAAAGTGCAATATTAAATGTTTTTATTCATTGTAAAACGCATACATCAACTGCACAGTAGAAAACCATTGAGAAACTTTCTTGTTGCATAAAAAGGAGTCCAAAAGGCACAAAACCAGTGCACTTATTGCAAATGAACTCCAACTACAAGGAAATTGTCCATAAAATTACTTTCTGGTCCCTTGAATTTCATTTCAGAAACCCCTATAATATGGGGAGAGAACCCTATGGGTTCAAAAAATATATTCAAATGCTTTCCTGCTCTGAATAAGTGATTAAATGTCATTGAGTGGATTTGGGTTGGGTGGGAAGGGGGTTTGGTTGTGGAAATCTTGATTGAACCTTGTGAACGCTGAAAAGCAGCAAATGAAGTGTTCTGTTCATTCATTCATTCATATACTTTTTGTGTACCCATAATTATATTACTATAAAGAGAAACCTGTTGTAGACAAGATTGTTCCAGAGAGAGTCTATCCCTGTACTTCCCACAATTTATGCAAATGCCATAAAAAGAAAAGCGTAAAATTAGCATGTTCTTGAAAATACTGTGCTGTATACTGTATTACAGTAAATTCTTGATAACATTTATTTTGACTTCAGAAATATCAAAATTGTTTCTCTGGAATGTTTATAGCACAGCATCTTCAAACATTGTCTTGGTGTTGTGACAGCTTTTTTTTTTAAGTTTAGAGTGTCCATAAGTTGAACTGTGCACATCTTGGGATGTCCATAAGTTTGAGGCCCAAAAAGGAACTGACTGTGTATATATAGAAACTTACTCCACATAACGAAGTCTGTCATCATTGGCTGCTTCTCCTTCACTAGTCTCCTGTTGTGTTCCGATGAACACCAGTGATGGACGCCTATCACCTGTGTCATCCCGGGATCTCATCACGATCTTCTCTCGATCCCGAGTCGGAGGCTGGTACTCGTACCCGGGACCCACAGTCGTCAAGAATTTGGAATCGGGTTGCCAAGGCCTGATGGAGTCCCTATTATTACTGTGATTGTCTTCGTAGCTTCTCCAAGATGACGTTGTTTCCCGAACAGGCGATGAAGGAGTTCTTTCCTCTTCGCGATATTGCGTCGACCTATTTTGAAGGAAAAATTGAGAGAAAAATACATTAACAAATGAGAAGAGCATTTTTTTCTTATTTTCATTTACTGCGCTTTTGTTTCAAAGCGCCTTTATTTTTCTAAAAATAAAAATAGCTGTAGCTTTTGGAACTAATCAAATTTCTGATTGATGAACTTGCTACAACAAACACCTGCGAACCCTCAACAGTAATTTTTTTTTTTATACTTCGTCATAACGAGATAACCATGCATTTGGATTTACAGGTATTTCTGAAATTCAGATGTATTCTTTAAATTGGCAAATTTCTTTGAATCTTCGTTTTTCTGGCCATATCAAACATTATCAGGTAATGTTTTCCAAAATGATATGAGAAATATGTCGAAAAAATGGGTGTTGTTTTTCAAAAAGTAATCCTCTGAGTTTTTATTAAACTAAATTGCAATTAAATTTAGTAATATTGTATGTCCCTGAGCATTGATCCAGAACATCTTATTGCTTCGAAGATATGAAGAAAAATTGGGCGAAAACTTAATAAATCCTGAAACTTTTAGAGGAAAAAATTCGAATATACAACCCAAAAGTTTTTAAATGATAATTCCTGAAAATTTTGTATAATGAAATATTTACGACAATATACCTGCAGTGTTTCTGTCGTGAGTTTCCAAAAATATTGCTTTAATGGATAGTTCGCAAATATATTATTCCAATTTTTAAAAATTTGGGCGAATTTAACTTATTCCCAAAATTCCTGAAATTGCTTATGACAAAAATTAACAAGTTCTCAGACACAGAATGACTAAAAACAAACACATTATTGTAGTCGTACATCAAGTGTTTTATATCAGTAATTTTTAAAAATATAGGCACCCAAGTTCTTCGAGGCACATTTTAGTGACCAAAAGTGCATAAAAGCACAGCTTCACGATTCGAAAAGAAGTCACAATTTTTTGTATTTGCATTTTAAAAAATTAGAGAATAATTCAACCTTTCAGTCTGTGATGCACCTCTTCGACCATTGTCAACAATACGGGGTCTTTGCGACTCTGGTCTTTTCGGCGCTGGTGTAGTTTTTGGCGGTCTTGTCACTGGCGGTGGTTTCCTCGGTCTTTCCGTGACCAGAGGCTTGAAAGTGGGCCTATCTAAAGTTCGCTGCTTGTTGATGGGCTGCTCATTCTGCCACAAACTCTCGAAACCGTCGTAAAGAGACCGAGCTTCCATCTTCAATATAAATTAATATTTAAATATTAGTCATATTACTCATATATCAGGGGAAAAAAATCACACAGCGTCAGATTATTTGCGACTCAGGACGCATCCTGTTGGCAAGAATCTGCAAAAAATCGCGTTCCGACACTGAAATAACAAATGTGACAATAATACGCAGTATCACGATTCCGTGATTTAAAGCGCATTAAATTTATTGCTCATTTTTTGCGCATTTCGCAAATCGATGTCTGAGATGAATCATGAAGAAATGAAGCTCGAAAAAAACGCACCCTGTAAAGGTTCTCATTGAGAACGAAAAATGTGTCGGAATCGTCGCATTGTACATTGTACCACCATTGACACACAAATGTTTTCTGATTGAAAATTGTTCCATTCGGGCACAAATTGCTGTAATGACGGCCGATTCCATCACAGTAATGATACACCTGCAGAAAAAAAAACACGGAATAAAATATTCAATTTAAAAAACATCCAATGCTGCATCTACTGGAAATATTACTAGCATTACATTTTAAGGATTGCGCGGAAAAAAAGCATAATTACGGTAATTGTCTTTGAATAATAGTATATTCAGAATTTTTTGAAAATTCCATGGGCAATTTTTAAATGATCATATGTTTTATACAATAATCTATTGAAATAATGCTAAATAGTCTGGAAATTATTGCATATCTGAGCGAGTGAATCTCAGATTTTTTTTTTGAATTTAAAAAAATATTTAGAAGATGTTATCATTGAAATAATTGATTTACTTTTTTTCAGGTCCACCCTGTATATCAACAAGAACTCATCATCCAAACGTAGATGCAAAAATCGACGCATTTGATATCCAATTGTGGGAATTGAATTTCGCACTTGATATCGTCACCTTGACGAAATTTCGCATTCACAAGTAGCCTGATAAAGACAGGTTATAGCGATAATTTGCGCAGCTTTCAGTACCGAGTCCTGGGTACATAAAAGCAGCCGCGATTCTGATTGAAATCATCCACAGATCAACTTTTCATTTGAACTGTTTTGAATTTAAAATCTTTTTTGAATTATCTTGATTGTGTTGACCCTCATTGGTTTCTTAGTTTCGAAGTGGGCATTTTACTATTTTCCGCCGATTAGCAATATTTGTAAATAATTTAAAAGAGACTATATCAAGGGAATTCCTAGTGGATCTAAAATTGGTTTTGGTTCATAAATTGTAAACAATTTTAATATATCCAACAGAGTTTCATCAATTCAATAAGAATTACTCGCATATTTCCATTATTTGGCAACACTTCAGGGCTGTTCAACATAGTCTCAGCCAATTTAAATAAGTTTTTTCTTGGGATAAATCCAAGGATCGAAACAAGGACAAAAATCGAGCTTCGTTAATTGATTATAAAGAGCTCTTTGACGATCTCGATTTTCGGCACTATTTCGATCCCTGAATTTATCGCATGAAAAAAAACGCATTGATATTGGCAGAATATGTTGAACATCATTGAAGTGTTGCGAAATAATTGGACTATGCAAGGGAAACTTTTTTTGAATTGTTAAAACTCAGTTGGATCTATTTCAAAAGGTCTCAAAACTTATGAACCAACCCTCGTACATTGAAGACCTTGATGAGCTTTTTGGATTTCTAAACCTGTCATTGGGATTCTAAATATACGTCTGTCAATTTCTCGATAATGGACTTCAGGCCCGTTAACCGAGACGCCACCATCTTTGAAAAAAGTCCACACAGTAACACTTTAATAAAAATGAAAGAAATTAAAGCCTCCTCAGAGTTAAATCGCTATTCTCGAAAATGAAATTCCATGAACATTTTTCTTCGAGGAGTGATTTTTAGAACCCATCAATCAAGATTCATAACTATGTGTGATTTTTTAAAACTTCTGCGAAGTAAATCCGAGGAAATACGATTTCAGCTTTTAAAATATCTTTATTATAAGAACAATAATTGAAGGAAGAACCCAACGAAAGCTCGCAGCAGTTGTTACTTGAGTAGAAAAAAACCTTCGGAAACCGGATCCAATGAAATACAATTTCAACAAGAAATGATTTTTTTTTTATCTCAACAGGAAACCAATCGTTGAACCAAGCTTTCAAAAATGCGCTTCTTTTTGCTGCTCGTTTTGCTTGCCACAGTCGCTATGAGCAATGCCCAATTGGCTTTTCTCAGACCTTTACACGAATTATTTACAACAATTCTTGGTGGAGATCCAAACGCTCCTCCACCACCGGAACCGGAACCGGAAGCAGCTGAACGATTTCTTTTCCGCTGACGACTCAACCGGTGAGATTCAATTTTTTTTCAGAGCTTTTTCGAAATAAATTGCCAGCATTATCCCAACTTGATAAATTCAAAGACTCGTAGAATATAATGCGTTGTTAGTTATGGAGATGAATTCTTTTGAAATCTGTCTTTTTCCATGCATAATAATTAACATTTTTTCCTGTTTATTATACGTGATAAACTTTTACGATGACGCTCAGTTTTTTCGTCACATATTTTTGGCTATTTTGAAGAGGCGTTTTTTTTAAATAATTTTCCGGTATCATTCCAATTTCCAAATCAATAAACTCGAAGACTCGTAGAATATATATAGTGTGGTGTTATTATTAAAGATGGATTCGTTTCGAATCTTTCTTTATTTTCAGACAGGACTCATTGTTTCTGCTTATTACGTGATGCACTTTCACGAAGATGCTCAGTTTTTATGTCACATTTTTCCTTATTTATTGAGACGCATTAATTTTGAAAATCTTTTTCTGGCATCATCCCAACTTATAAGCAAAAAAATCCGAAGACTCGTAGAATATAGTGTTTTACCTAAAGACGAATTATTTTCAAATCGTTTTTTTTCACACACAATAAGTAGCATTATTTCTGCTTATTACGTGAAGCAATTATTCTACGATGACGCTCAGTTTTTATGTCGCTTTTTTGGCTATTGATTGAGTCGCATTGTTAATAAATTCAGAAATGTGAAATCACTGGTTTTCAATGAAATACGAACTTCTTTTTTATTATTTAGAAGCAACCACCAGGACGACCGCCGTTGAATTGGACATCACCAAAAATGAATGGATGGCCACTATACTCGCAAATTTTCAGAAGCACCTTTACTGAATAGCAGAAGCAAGAATTTAATGTTTGTTGGGAGAATGGTGAAATACAGTTATTCTTCAAAGCTGCACGCAAACCTGTGTTTCGTGTATATTTTGTCGTATTCAAATTGACCTGTGCTGGAGGTGTTGACCGGTTTGCAACAAATCCAGTGAAATAATTCATAACCACTGATGGAGATCTTGACTTGACACATTTTACACAAATTGGGAACTTGAAAAAGCGATAGATATCCGTATTTGAAGGTGACTGGATTATTTTGATAAACTGAATGAAAAAATAAAATTTCAAACATACGATATACATGAAATTCTGATGAATGTCCAAAAAATTTCCCAGAAGCCCAAGTAAATTATTTTCAACTACACAAATCACACTGACATGATAACTTTTTAAAGATGAATTTTTAATTGCACAACAAACCTTGAACAAAGCGACTTCAATTTTATTACTTACAATCATAATTTTCTTCACGTTTTTTTCATTTTAAGGTACTCAAAGGTCCTTTAATGCTCCTGCACCCAAGCTTGTTTTTTATCCGAAGCTAATTAATTTCCACTATAAATCATAGTGATATTTTTAAATTGTGGTCATCTCAAGCACATTTCCATTTTTCATATCTTTTCGCAATGATTCACATTTGGGTAATTGCGGAAGCAATATTCTTAATAACCCCAAGTGTAAGAACACAACCACTGCCGGAATCATGGCAACTATACGACTGTTCTATAAATATTTTTTTAACACCTGATACATTTTAAACAAAAACACTTGGAACAAACCTGGCAACCGGCTTCTGTGTCGGCAAAATACCCAGATCCTCTTCCGTCGCAATTGAATTTCGTTTCCGGGGCCACGGCATAAATGGGGTAATCTCTTCCGGGTTCTCCAGGAATTGATCCTCTTAATTCCTCCAACTCGTCTACAGATCTTGATGATGAAGCAGGTTTTCTTGGCTGACTGCTTCTCTGCTGATCAGACTGAAAAATAATTCGAATCAAATTTTTTTTTGCAATTTTTCGTGCGATTTTTCAAAATGAATTCAAGCAGAAAATCTCAGACAATGTTGTTCGTGAGGTTTTTAAAATGTGAATTGGTGAGTGAAAAGTTTCTGAGTTCAGTGCTTCAATCGAATACAATATTCAGTGAATGAATAAACACTCCCTTATTCAAGTGTCATTAAATCGAACTCAGAAACTTGGCTGACCAAGAGAACCTCATTTTAGAGCTTTTAAACGATCTACTATTACAAATGTTTAATGATCTTCAGAAGACCTCAAATTACCCATCTTGAGAAGCACTGTAGAGAAAGCTCTTCTGAAAAATCAAACCATGGAATTACCTCTCTCAAAGAAAAAAAAAACGGCGATCAAAACGACAGAAGAACACGATTATCGACGAAACTTCCGTTGAAGAAAAGGTTTTTCTGTATCCGGAGAAATAAGTGAGTGATGCATTGACTTTTTTTCAATCAAATGGCGGTTTAGGTGGTAATCTTCGGAATAAACAGTCATCAAGCGAAAGATGAGTCGGTATTCATTATATAGAAACGAACCGCAAGGCGTCATTAAGACTCATTTCATGGGATTAACAAAAGCCTAACCCACGTCTTTCGAAAGGGATTCGCAGTGAAAGACAGCATTTTCGGGTACAGTATTCTGATTTAAGGGGGACAGTTTCTTTTCAGTGCTGGAAAACATGGAAAAAATGATTCTGTGACGCATTTTAAAAATCCCTCTTTATTCACTATACAAGGACAAAAAGCTCAGAAACTTTACATCTTCAAACCCCTTTAACTCAAATTTCCTCAGGCCATTTCACTAATAAATATTCTTGGAGTCGATGGAAATAAAAGAGGAATAAAATTGTAAGTTCATGCTAATAAAAAAAAACTTGAGTGATTAATTGGGAAAATGTATCCTTATTTTGACGTTTGGCGTCGATTTTTGCTGCTCATAACAGTTTGAAATACTCTAAAACACCAATTTTCACTTTCTGAAAATTTGTCAACATTGAACATTAAAAAAATTATTCCAGCTTCCTTATCTGGAAAAAATTTTAAAAATTCAAAACTTTGTCCCCTGAGTTTTACTTAGGGATGTCCAACTTTTTTATCTAAAAATTTATGATTTACAGTATCTGGAAAAAATTTGGGTTTCAAAAACTCAGTTCTTATTTCAGAACAATATTTTTAAAAATTTTCATGGAGATTTTGATAGAACGAAATGTTTGCAATAAAATATGTAAGCGTCTCTAGAAGTTTTTTGGTACAAAATTTCACTACAGTATTATTGAAAAGTAATTGTCACCAACACAGGACAACTTCCCCTCTTGACAAATGATTTGATGATCAATTTCTTGAGCTCTTTGAATCAAGAAATCCTTCCTACATTACATTTTTAGGATCTGGAAAAAAATCTCAACACCAAAGCAAGTTTCTAACATCAAATTAAAAATCTACATAAAAAATCTGTGCTGATCATTTTGACTTATTTTCAACCAATTGTACAAGAAAATCCAACTCTTTCGTCTCCTGTCATTGAGAAATCGTTTAGCTTCTGATATGAGTAAGCAAAATTATTTTTTTTTCTGCCAAATGACCACATTAGTTGCTGATAAGCAGAAACGGGAAAAGGTAAGAAGTATTCTGAAAATCTCTGCGCCCTGAACACCACACAAGGTATGGGTAATCAACGCCATTGGGATCACTGTAAAACGCCCTCCAGGCCAATAACTACTTGGTGTCAGCTGCTGCGATTCTGGCCAGCACAAAAAATAAAAATAAAAAAGACATATATATGTTCGTATATATTGTATATAACTCACACAGCACAGAGCAATCAACGTGAGAAGCGCGCTTTCCACTTTCAAGTCCGGGCTCTTGTGCTGTTCCTTTATTTTTTTTTACTTGTGCTGGATTTATCTCTTTCTTTCTGTATTTATTTTTCTTCTTATATACTGTGTATATGCTTCCTTGTTTCATTATCGCCCCAGTCCGTCCCCCCACAGCGTCAGTGTGAGTCCGGCGTCCATACACCCGAAACTACTGGACCACATGTCGTCGGTTACTCAACCGCTCCGTGCATAATTTGCAGTGAGCTTCTTGGCAAGTCCCCGGGGATTAGCACAAAAGTTTTGAAAGCCTTTCACTTGAGCGGAGGATTTGGAAGCAGGGGTTTTTTTCGAGAGCAGGAAGCAAAATGTTAAAATTTGGATTTGTTTTTAAATGCTTAGCTTTTTTTTTGGGAACAGGTTGAGATGAGAGAATGATTTGCAGACCCCATTAAGGATTAGCACGCAATTTTGAAACCTTCATCCACTACTTGAGCGGCATTTGAGAGCAAGAATATTTTTAGATGACAGAGTTGTTCGGTCATCTTCTCTCAGAAATAGTATTTTAATATTCCCTGCAATGGAACTTTAAACAATATTGCAAGAGATTATTTTGTTGTTGTTTAAACTACGGTACTCATACCATTTAAAATACATTTTGGAAACAATCTTTCGGGCTAATTTTCAAGGGTGTCTAAAAAAAGGGGGCTACAGGACTTGATTAGGTATTAGGAATAAGTTGTAAAGAAATGCATAAAATAGTTTCATGAATCCAGTATCAAGAATACTATAAAGGTGATACCTTGAAATTTGACCTTTTGCCATCCGACCATTTTGCTATTCGATGGTCAAATTTGCTGAGAGGTTGACTCTCAATTTGACCTCTGCTGTGTAATTTGACATGTTGAGAGGCATGAAAGGTCAAATGTCATTTAGAAAACATGTCATGTGACCTTGTCTTGCAATTTGACTGCTTTGGAACTTCACCCCTGTCCAGCAAAATATTAGTGTCAGATTGCAAGGTACCACCTGTACCACATTTAAAATTACAGAAACAATTGGCAACCAACACCCGCAAATGCAATCAGCTGCTGAAATTTTTGCGCATTTTTCAGAATTTTAATCTGCTAACTAAATCTACAGGAATTTTTGAGAGGGCCTCACGGCAATTTGCCTGAGGTTCATTGAGCTTTTCAGGCTGGAAGTATGAGAAGAATTTTTAATCTCGTGATCAATGCTCCGGCTTTATTCTGCTTCCAGATGCTCTTTCAACTGCACGCCTGAAAGCGTACGTACTTAGTTCAACATTAATCACTTCGGGTTAAGGGAGAATGCTAATCTTGCAAGAGAAAGACAATTCTGAAATGAAATACGATGAATTAAAAATACCTTTCACAACATACCAATTCAGAACTCGGGTTACTTCCCAACACAAGATTCGAAAACCGTGACGCGCAGTATTTCTCAAGTGGTGAAATTTGTGGATTGAAAAAAAATATTAATTTCTTTCTCCCAGACTAATTAAAAACAGCAGCGATTTTTTTTAAATCGTGATTCTAATGATGATGCAAAATTAAATCATTCACAAAAATTTTAGACAAAGTCATCAAAGGAAAGAGAAACTTCACTTTTTTCCATGGAATTTTCCCCTGGGGGACAATAAGAGACCTTAAAAACATCGTGCGAACTCGCATTAGCGCAGCCAATTGCGAAAGTTCGTCGTTCTAAATTTCCGCCGAAATGACCTGGGAATAAAATTACCATTGAAAAGAATGAAGAACCTTCTCGTCGGTCGGTTCATTAGGCAACAGAATGACCTACACGCACGAAAATGGGTCTTTTCATCAGGGTTTCGAGCGAAATGAAGGGGAAAGTTTTTTTCCGGAGTCGAAACAAATCACTGGACAAATTGGCGACTCCTTTCCGCGAAAACGATTTTTCTTCCGACGAAAAGTCTCAAGAAATTATTGTGCACCTGAAATTAGCGGATTATTCTCATTTCTGCATTTCTTTTTCATGATAAAAATGAATCTTCCAATACACAGTATTTTTGACGCACTAAATGTGTTATGGAGAAGAATATAACTTTGAAAGATTATAATCTACAAATTATTTGAAGAGAAACAGTCAATATTTTAAAACCCAGAATGCATTTCGCTTTCGAAGATGTCAGGAGAATACGAAATATCATCGTACGACATTCTTTCTGATGACACATATTTTAACTTATGCAAATCAGCATTATTTCATTTCTTCAAAGTTGCCTATTCTAAAGTGTACCCTTGAAATGAGCAAATGTTTCATTTTTTTCAAATTCCAAATTCCAAAAAACAAGATATTGAAGATACGCATATGTCTCTATACATTATATTCTTCGTTCGTGGATGGATTTTTATACATTTTTATCAATTCTTCTGATCTCCGCAATTAATTGAATAAATACTGATGCCATCAAGAATTTCGAGTTTGGTACAAACGACTTTTCTAAAAATTGTAGATTCGCTAATTATCCCAGAATAAAAATTGCCATGAAAAAAATTTAAACTGGTTTATTCCGCAAAGCTAGAAATGATTTTCAATCGTGAAATTTATTCGTGGATATAATGTGTTCAGAACACATTTTCCGCGCATCTTGTGAAATGGGTGCTGTTCAACTTTCCCACCCGATTACGCACATGTTTCAATAAATCACTGGATTGTAAAACCATTATCCTTTCTTCACCCAAAAAAGTTCCCATTGTAAAAGTGACATTATTTCTAGTCAGTTCATAACAGGAAATGATGCATTTATAAAACAAAAAAATCCCTCAGAAGCAATCAGTCTATTTCTGCGTCAGATCATTTCACTTCTTGGGGAAAATTGAGTGATCCATAATCATTGAAACTGAAAGAACAACCTTTCCTCGGGTCGCTCAATTTTTTGAAAGTAAAAACACATTTGGAAGATTCAATGTACGTAATCAAGACCCATTACAAAAAGCACTCAATTGTTCATTTTCCAAACACAGTCACTTTAATAACAAGTCATTTTAATTCAAACTCGGAGGTTTTAAGACAAGTTTTAAATGTTTCAAGACAATCATTCAAATTTATGGAGTTTTCGAAGCATTTTTTATAAGGGCGAATTAATAATTGGATGTGGGTAGAAAAATTAGGCTCGATGTTTTCATTAATAAGTTAATCATGCCAATCATTTCAATTTCAACAGCCTTCAGTATCCAAATTTCAAGAATTTGAGAATTAAATATATATCACAGCATTTTGAAAAAATGTCAGAAAAAAATCCGAAAAATTCGAAGGCACAAATAATTTCCGCGTGTTTCTTACTCAACTAAAACCATTTTCTAATACAGTATAAGAGAGTGGGCTTACGAATCTTAGGAAAGGGAGAGTAAAAAAGGGGAAAAAAATTCAGCTGTCTCTCGATATAATTTTATTTGCATTTGTTTGTCGTTGCTTGATATTTTATTGCTGGTTTATCAGTGTAAATTTTCTTCTCAGTGATTTTTTGAATCCGACATTTTCGTCTATTTTCTTAATGGAATTTTATCAAGAGATATTCTTACAAGAGTCGATTTATTGCTGAATTTCACTCTCATATCATGCTAAATTTACGTCATTCTTGCCTCTTTTTCTGATTGGTGATTTTTTACTCGACAAACGCCATCATCCGACTCCAAAAAAAGCCCTTTTGTCATTTCTCGCGTCATTTTCAAGCGGGACCAAGAAATTTCATTGTTTTTCTGTGGGAAACTTGAAAAAAAATAAATCAGGAAGGGGATTTTGAAAAGAGGAAACGTTTTCTGGTTGACTGCTGACTGCATTGCGGAGAGCTTTTGACTGACAGAGTCCAACACATGGTATCCTCATCATCCCTCATCTCTTCAGTGTCGGTTTCGGATAACAAATGATGTTTGGGCTCAACAGATGATACAACTTTTCTTCTTCGCTTCCCTCCGCGGGTTGCGTTATTTTTTATATTTTTTTATACACTGTAGTAGAAAGCGAAATAAAAAAAAGTCGCGCCTAATCCTGATCGATATCAAAACATTCCACTGCTGTTGCCAAAACTATTTCGTAAATCCCAATCGCTATTTATTTTTTTTACTTTTTTTCTAGCTTTCTTGAAGTGTCTGACAGCTGTCAAAAGCGAATGTGAGAAAGGCTGGGTGATTTCGTGTACGGAAAATGCGCCTGCGTTTATCTAACCATCGATCTGACATATGACACTTGTTCTTTTGTAATATCTTTAATTATTAGAGTTTTATTAAAACTATAACAATGGGGGGAAATGACAAGAATGAGCTCAAGCAAAGCAACATAAAATCGTATTTACGAGTTGATTTTATGCTCTGTTTCCGCGAAAAAGCCATTTTTCAAAAGTTCTCACTTAGCTCAAGAAGTCCTAAACCAATTCAAAAAAGTAGCGGATTATTAAATATTTACCTTTTAATTTTTTCGCAAAACTTGTACAAACAAAAATTACAAAGAATATGACGAAAATGAGCACGAAGAAAGCAACGTAAAATTAAAATTACGAGGGTTCATCAGTCTAATAAATTGAAAGTATTTGTGCCTCATTATAAAAGGATGGCCTTTTTCTTTTCCAAAAATCTTCCAGAAACAATTTTACAAAGAAAACTTTCGCAACTTCAAGAATCGAAAAATTAAAGCACTATTATATATAGGTGTGCAAAGTTCTAAAATAAAAAAGCCAACTTTGAGATTAAAATTTATATCTATCAAACACACAAATATTGCCTTCATGGTTTCAAATTGGTTGATTATCTTGAGTTTGTATATTTCTCCCAAGAAAATGAGGAATGAAACAAATTTTTGACAATGGAGGTGTTAATTGATGCTGATGGTAGATTAACCCCAGAAATTCCTTGATTTCAACATAAATTTCAGCGTAAAATTTTAGCAAACAAACGAACGCTCTCGTCTGCAATATAAGGTAAAGAAAAGGATAACTTTGAAAATATGTTAAATTTGATGATTATTTAGTTTTTCAAGTCACCAGGTTTTATTTTAGTTCAGATCGTTATTTTGGAGGTGAAAACCTACATGCAGAAATTTATGAAAATAACGCTTGAATTCATCAGCTTTTATCCGTTTATTTTTGAAAATTCATGTACACTTTGCATGCGCACGTATTAATGATTTCCTCGCCATTTATAAAGTATTTTACATCACAATCACAAAATGTGTTTTCAATTAATCAAATGCTTCGCACTTCAGCTTTCCCACTAATTAACACAGAGCCGCAGAAAAACTGACGGAACCTAAAAGCGGCCGAAAGCATTAACACGGAAGTTTCGTGCAAAATCACATTAAATCCTGTAAAATCCACTTTTTAATTACGCATTGTAAATTATTATTTTAAGCCGCAATTTTCGAGTCACGGTGCTTTTGCAGTGTGATTTACAGACCGAATCAGAGCAGAGAATTCATGCATGCTAATTTTCGCGCGGCCTTTTTCCAGTGAACTCATTTTCTCAATTTAGTTGCTGAAACGAGGAAGAGAAGCGTCACTTGAATGATTAGTATCCTACGGAAATATTCATGCAACGGAAAGTTGCGCAAAATCAACCTCAAGAAAAGCAGATCTGATTTAGTTTAATCGTCGAAAGATCTGGGAAAAATCAACAGTCAAGTCCACAATTAACACAGCAAATTGGTAATTATGGTTTTAAATCGATCTTTTTCTCAAATTGTTTGAAGATGAGCACAATTATTGAAACAATTTTTTTATTATTTCAGAGAAAGTTAAAAAAAATCAGTTTACCTGTATACTGATGATATTCACCTACGAAACGAATTCAAAAATATTGTTCGCTGGTTTTTAATACTGATTGCATTTCTCGTAAATAGTTCATCGCATACATTTTCAGCCTTCTTTTCTCTGGACATTTACGATACTTCAAAAGCGGAAAAATGAGTGAAAAATAAAACGAATTCCTGCTGAAAAATTGCAAAAATACAAGAGTTGCATTAAATGTCACATACAGCCGAGATCGAAAACTTCGCGGACGAGGTCCTTCAATTCATTTCATGCTTACAGCAAATTATATTACCAAGAACTCAAATTCAATTTCCGATTTTGAAGTATACAGGCAATAAGTTAAGAAGCAATGAAAAATTATCCTCCCTTTCCCAATAAAATTAAGCATTTTAAACGCGAATTTCGACCCACTTTTGCGAGCATTTCACTCAAGATCCGAAACACGCAAAAAAAAAACGATGGCTTTTCAATAGCATGCTAAATTTGTGTCTACACTGAATACATATCTACCGAGACGATTTCAATTTTGAAAAAAAGTAACCGGAAAGTTATTCAATCGCCTCATTAAGTTAAATCGATATCATGATTCGGTGCATTTTAATTGACATTGAGCTTTAAGCAAGGACAAATTCCTCTGCATATTTCAGGAAATCCATCCGGACAAAACGCAAAAAAATGAAAAAGAATTCCGCAAAAATATACTAATAAAATTTTCTTTCTCATCTGATGGTGTTGGGCAAGCAAGCCGAACATTAATTATTAAATACTGTATAATTCCTATAAATCATTAATAGCTTCCCCTCCTCAAATAAATCGCATCTTCAATTCCTGATTCTGGACCTATTAAAAGTCTTTCTGTAACATAAAGTAGAAACCGATGAAGGTTAAATGTTTCTGAATATGGTATATATAAGAAGTTTATGTTAGATCAACATCATCATTAGCAGTTTTTGAGTTATCCTTTAGCTGATTTAGCTTAGCTGTGAGAAGAGTTCGCTGAGTCATTTAATTGATTATTGGTGTGAAATACACTTTAGTCCATAACTTCAGAATTCCTACAAAGAATTCCTGGTCCTGTCCTGAACTGATTTCTGTATTTTATTGCAACATTCAACACCACCTTATATTGCAGTGACAATATGTCCCCAATTTCTGGGATTAATCTCAACTTCCCAGCACTGTAGAAAAGAAAAGGCACAAAAATGAATTATCTGCTGCCAGCTTAATGAACATCAGCAGCAGGTATAACAATAACACTTGGCAATCGGCCCCCGAATCGTATATAGTTACGAAATCCAGAACACAATTAGAGTCCATTAACAAAATTCAAGTTGAAAGAAAAACAGCAAAAACATTTAAACGAAAAGGAAATTTATATGAACTATATAAGAAACTCACCCACAAGTCCTCATCCCGACTGCTTTGTCCAGTACACACGCTCACCAAACACGTCAAAATTACGAGACGGATCGCTCTTCCTTCCAACATCCTGTTCTCACAATTATATCACTAGAATAACTTTTTCCGGAAAACGAAAAAGCACTCATGCACCCAGACACACACACACACACACACACACACACACACATTTTATAATTGTAAAATACTAACTAATACACGCTTTCCCACGACCGCACAGAGAAAGGTCTTCTCGTCTAAATTAAGTTCACTTAGTATTTTTTCAGAAGTTAATTCGAAAAAAAAAGTTTGGATGGGTCTGAAAATGCGTGACTTTCAACGCTTTTTACATGGATATAAAGTATCTGCAAAGTCATGCTAAACGGTAAAAAACAGAGGCAGATTCAAATAAATGTCGTGAATCCGTGGAATGCATTTCTTCTGTACAGACGAGCATAGGTTTAAAAAAATTATATATTTCGAAAGCCAACATTTTACTGATGTATCTATAATTTATGCTAATAAAAATTCTGATTCTTGCGCAATTTTTTCTCCGCGTATTTTTTAAAATTGTAGTATTTTTGAAAGGCAGGATTTTCGTCTGATGTTAAACTTAGCAATTGCGAATGTACTTAGGAAAACTAAAACTGTAAATGTGTCAACAAATTTTGAGAGTTATATTCAGGATTTTAATGTTGATCTCCAATTTTATATGTGCTGTAAAAAAAACTTCTTATATTGCGACGCGTTCATCGTAAAGAAAATGACGGCGAATCTTAGTTTAAGGAACAAAACATATTTTGTCAGCTCGAATTTTCTAAAATTGCTCAGTAGTATCTTAAATTCGATTTTAGCGGATTTGAGTGTAAATAAACAATGCCGATAAAGGAACACTCTGAAACCGAAACATTTTTAAAATTAATTTTACGTCAGAATTTCTATACAGTATATGTCTTAGATTCAACTTCTCTGGGAAAGCTTCATTAGCTAAATATTTTGCGATGATTTTATTTTTAGACTCCATGGAGTTTTACACAAAAGTTAAAATGCAAAATGACGGCACCAAACTCACTCGAATTTTTGGGATACCTACTCAAAATATACAGTATAAGAGTTTTTGAACATTCCGGTGCAATCAAGTGAGAGCGAATCTTGAAAACTTAACAGAAAAACTTTATGTTCAGATTAACCAGCAGTTGATGTACATAATTTGAGCTGAATTTTATAGATTCGATGGCGTCTCATGTGCACAAAATAAAAGACACAACACAGTAAGAATATACTCTGAAATCCATGCACTGTTATAACTTTTACCTGATCTGCGATACAAGTGGAATTGGCTTATATTATACTGTAGATTATTCATCAGCTTGAATAAAAAAATTGAATAAAAAAATATTTCGAATGAGAACCTTCTGAGATCGATACAATGCTTTGCTTCACTTTTACTACACAATTTCAACTATTATTATTTTTTTGCTAACGCACATTCAAGATTGTCCAAAAATTATTTTCCACCAGGTTGACCGGTTTAAAATAAAATTGATTTGCTTCTCAGAGTCCATGGCGTCTTATTCTCGCGTAAACACACAATAAAGGCGACTAAGTCACGAGCAATTTTCTCGTCACGAGTCACGACCGAACGCAGAGGCGCCGAAACCGGGAATGAAATCCCAGCGGCGCCCCGGGAACATTTTTCCACGTTCCGCGAACAGGAAAGAAAGAGAAAAATAAACCCAAAAAAACAGAATCGGGAAGAAAAAAGATCATTAAAGCAACGCGCTCATTGGTCAATGTTTTCACTTTCGAGCGAGTAGCAAATTTTCCTCACCAATATATACAGGCAAAAAAAAAAAAAGTAAAACGAGAAGAAGAGGAGAGGAGGAAATGAGAAACGCATCTCGCACCTGTAAATCGGTCAATAATTTACGACGGGAAAAGTTTCAGTCGAAAGTAGCATTAATAACGCATCGGACCTTCAATTATATGCGGGGATAGGACGGGATTTCGAAGGAAGAAAAATATATAGGATGTGAGATTTATCGAACCTAAAATCATCAAAAAGCGGTTGAAATACGAATTCCGTCGATTCAGTTTTTTAAAGTTTCAAGATGAATAGCATTTGAAATTACAGGTCGACTCTCCGTACAAAAAAAAAATCCAAGGGATAACAAAAATCATTTTTAGAGAGAGAATTTCATTGTAGAGAACATCTCTAAAACAGGATTTGGACAAAAGAGCTACATATATCCTGCTTAGGTAAGGCACGTATTATTCTGCCAATTTTTTTTCTTTGCGTGGGCATCTCCCAAAATTAAAAAGATTTTCGTATTAATTTCACTGGGGAAAGTGATCAGTGCAACTTCAATGCATCAAGTCTGCTGAAAAATTTGTTCTGAAGACCTATCATTAAGTGAGAAGAGAACCCTCTTGAGCCAAAAAAATATATACTGAAAAAAACATTGTAGACAATATTGTTGAACAGACTCCACCTGTGTGAACGAAAATCTGGTGAAAAGCGTTTTTGACATGCATCAGAAATATGCCCTCCATTAGATACTTGTCACTTTATTTGGAAGAAAACACTTGAAAAGTTGTGAATTTGTACTACAGTTGTGCCTAGAAATATGAAAAATCTGTTCTAAAATTTTGAGGGAAACTATTTGAATACTGGTATACTGTACACACGAAAGATAATCCATGGGGTGCTATAGAATATAAATGACTTCAGAACAAGATAAGTCAAGAGCTTTGGTGTAAATTTAATTTCAGAGAAATTTATCATAAATGAATGCATCAAGGACATTCTTGCTTGGCAGCTGTTTAGGATTTATGTCATATAGACCAGCAATAACAAAACTTGATGGCATCAGATTGTTCTGAAAAGATGAGCCAACATTTTTCTTTCATACACAAAATTAATTCAAAAATATTTTAAACAATTCTCTCAGAACATACTTTCAGCTAAAAGGATGAGACTTTTTTAAAACTAAAATACAGCCCTGCAGATCAATTCCTTCTTTTTGTTTCGATATTGTTTCCTACCTTCTTATATAGACGGTATGCAAAGAACTCACCTATGTTAATAGTTTTCTGTTAAGATGCATTGCCAAAATTCTGACAGGGGACGGGGAATTTTAAAAAATTTAAAGGTTTTCCCCGGTTTCATTGGAACACATTGATCAAAAGGTACTTTCAGCATACAAGGGTTGTCCCAGTTGCACGCGTCCTAGCTCTGATATTTTCAGAGTATAGATGCGATTGAAAAAAATCATGACATGTCCCATGATGTTATAAGATTCCAGAATTTTTTTCAGACGCTTAAAATGTTTCACAATTTACTGAATGATATATGATAAAAAACAAATTCCCATTTACAGAAAAGTCAATTGATCAAGGAGTTAATTATGTTTGAAAATGTTATAGTAATTATGTTTGCATAACATAATTATTATTCTCAATTATAAAACGATGCGCAATTCCTCTACATCAGTTGAGCAGAACTCTTTTAGAATATTTAAAATAAAGTAAAAGGATGCGTTTTAAGAACCTGTGTTGCAATGATCAAAACTGTGCGCGCAACATTATAAAAATGTCCAGATAACAGTATTAGGAACAGAAAAATGTAATATCCGATGACAGGACCTGATGTATAATATTCCACCTGAACATACTTATTCGAAAGATGCGAAACAGTGTTTCGTAATAAGCTTGTGCTGATGCTGAACTGCCAATTATTCAACCAGACAGATCCCGTCGAAACCCGGGGAAAAACATGCATCAAAAGTATCAGAAAGCCTGTCATTTAGTGCAAAATATCGTTGCTATTTCATTTTTTTCACACGACACAACCCATCAACTTTTATTTTCGTCAGAAGAGTGCTGGGAACTTTTCCCCGGATGAAAGCAAAAGGAAGAGTCTCTCTTGTGGTCGAGCAACTTTCCGCTC
>CAJPEX010004089.1:0-22556 GCA_905338405.1 Notodromas monacha
TGAGAAAACTGTGCATGCATTCTCTTTACAGTAACATGTTCTAAAAATGCATTCTCATAGAAATTACCTATAGTCCCTGCTTATAATATGCAAACCATTTTAAAAATTTTGGTGCAACAAAATTTCAACTGTAACAAAATTTTCAGGCTTCACTTCCTTAATTGTGACAAGATTATTCTGTTATACTGTACTGTACAACCAAAGCTGTGCTGGCTGAATGATTTCTATGACATCTTTAAATATAAAGATTTTTGGTTATTGGAAAGAAAAAATGGATGCTCATAAAAATGTTGATAATCCCTTCTTCATAATCACACTGTATTTTAAGCCTGGATATAAAATAATTTCAATTAGGAATGCTTTCAAATCACACTTTTACTTTTACAAGATTCTTTTGTAATGGATGCTCATAAAAATGTTGATAATCCCTTCTTCATAATCACACTGTATTTTAAGCCTGGATATAAAATAATTTCAATTAGGAATGCTTTCAAATCACACTTTTACTTTTACAAGATTCTTTTGTAGAATAAAACCATGTTGGTTGAATGGTATCTACACAATCTTCAAGTGGGGAAGATTTAAAAATTTTGGAAAGAAGAAATGCATGTCCGAAAATTGTTTTTAGTCCCTGCAATTCATATGCAGTGTTCTGTCCCAAATCTTATCTTTAAAACAAAATAAAGAAATAATCCCGAGTCCCACATTCTTCATTTTTAATGCTGTACACCCAAAGCTCTGCTGCTGGCTGAATGGTGTCTGCGGCATTTTTAAGTGGGGGGGATTCTGGGTTATTGGAAAGAAGGAACCAGAGAGTTAGGGAAATGGGATGGGGAACAGTGGATAGATAAAACGTGTGGATGGTGATGCGTTGAGTAGACAGCCGAGTGGATAATTCTAGTTTTCCTCAAGAAGTCCCTTCTGCATGCTGGGCCATCGCACTCGCTTCCGTTTACCGCTATGCCTCACGCCCCCCCCCCCCTCCGCAGGAAAATACCAGGGGGGCCCCACTTCATAGGTACTGGCCACCAAATGGTCTCTATCAACGCGGAATGCCAAGTGCTCAATTGACCTACAAATAATGTATTGGATTTGAATCCCTTCCCCCATGCACTATACAGCCATTGCTTGAGGTTTGTGAGCTAAATTTAAGTGTAATCTAGGAATGGGTTGTGTATATGTTGGCTGAGATTTTGATGGTTCCAAAATGAAAATAATTTTTTTTGGAAGAGTGAGATGCCAAGTCACAAAGAAAGCATTGATAAGTTCTCTACTGGCTTTAGAATTATATTTGATGGCTCTAGGCTCTATCACCTTTGCTGTATGCTTCAAAACTCCCCAGAAACCTTTTCATATGATTGTTCAGTACAAACACAAATCCAGACTTATGATTTACAAATTCTTGTTGAGTATATTCTGTAAATCACTGCATGAGCTGAGTCATTAAGATGGGGGTTTTACATGAAAGTACACCAATGGCTCTTAGATTGTATAGTATTGTTTATCCAAAAAAACTGTCTGCAAATAATTGATCTGAAAATAAATTACATTCATTTTCATAACCATACCTCATTGCAGAGCTGCTTTGAAAATTATGTAGGTGGCTTCTTTTGAAATTCAAGTAGCCAAATCAAGAGTCTCTACTGTCATGTAATCCCAAAATGAAGAAAAATAATAAGGACTGACTGCTTTTGGTCTATTGATTAAAGATTACCTGTATACCTTGTAAAGTTATTCAGTGAAATTGAACCTCAATAACTCAAACCACCCAAGTAAATTGTTTCAAGTCCCCATCTGGATTCTCATAGAAACAATGAATTAAAAATCTCTCTTTACCTGTTTGAAGACTTTTCTAAAAATAAAAAAATAAACTCCATAGCTCAAATTTTCCAAGGTCCTCTGTCTATTATTTTCTTGACACAGGAAAGAGCAAAGCAATACAAATTTAATTTGATATGTTTTGAAAGGAAGTGAAAAACAAATCATTGGGCAAATGAACCCTTGCCTCCAAGGTCAGCATCCTGCTAACTCATTTAAAAAGCAATTTAAGGCCCAGAACATCACCATTTACAATTTCCTGCAACTCTTTTTTTTCTTTCCCACAAAAAATGCATGTTTCCCTAATTGAAAACCTCCCTATTTCAATTTTTTGCTTGTCCTGTGAAATTCAACTTGAATAAGAAATTTGGCAGTATTATTTGTAGTGCTTGTGCCATATATGAAAATTGGACAGAAATATGAATTAACTTTACATAATTTATTCAAAATTAGCATAGATTTCAAGTCCCTCAGCCCACACTCCATCAGTACAGTACTGTATACTTGATTCCATCTTCTTTTTTTTTGCTGTCAAGTGTTCATTTGTGACGTGGGTTATTCGCGCAGATGCCGGAGTTCCTCCTTGCCTCTGAGAAGGGGCCTGTCCCGGGGGGGGGGGGGGGGGGGGGCCGGGGGGGGNGTTTTGGTGTACAGTATTTATTACATATTTGCGAAGGATGTGTTTGCAGGAAAATTTAACACTTACATTTCTCAAAAAGGTTCTGCAGACCAGGAAAATATTTAAAAAAATTTCAGAATGCTTTATGGCAGACATTCAAAATTTTTTTATTTTTTTTACAAAAATTAAGATTCAATGAAGCAGGAGTATAGTCGAATATTTTCAAAAAATTAGAAAGATTGGCTTGAAAAAAGGCTTCTAAGACTGGAAAAAATCAAATAATTTATTTCAGCATGTGAATATTTTTCTGAAGTGTAATTTAGAGAAAAGCCAACTTAATTTTTCTTTAGACAATTTCAACTACCATTTTTTTTACCAGGGTTTCAGATGAAGATAACAGACTTCCTTGCTACTTTTCTAAATTTATTATGCTGCAGAAAATTTCCCCTGGACTGGCAAAAAAAAAATCTGCAGACCAGCACCAGTCTGTGGACCACAGCTTGGGAAACACTGCTCTAGGCTATTCCATATGTGAAGCTTTCATCATTCCCTGATTGAACTGTTTAAAATGCACTGTTTCTTTTACTGCCATGATCTTTCGAAACAAACTCAAACTTGACAGAATGAGTATACAATATCTGGAAATAAATTTAACCCCCAATCGGATTTGGGTGAGACACATTTTTGTCTTCCAAAAAAAAATTGTGTTAATCCCTGAAACCTTTACCTGCATAACGCGATATAACTGTTTTTTTTTTTTCTGAAGCACTCATCATCAGTCCCAGACCCAACTCACCTAAGCAACCATGTTTGTTTTCTTTCCGCCTGTTGTATTTCTCCTGGTAGAATGAAGGACAGGCGACAACATTGTTGATGCCTGTGCAAGTGCGCGTCAAGCCCGAGGCTTAACTGGCCAGAATAAAAGCGAAAAGTGGGTCACCGCTGGCAAGCCTGGCGTTGGCCCCTTGTGCATGCATTTATTCCCTGGCGGCTTCTGTGATATACCCAATAAGCTATATAATGTACTGTACTGATGTCCAGCTTTCGACGGTCGTTTCATGATGGAGATGCATAGTAGAGGAGAATTTTGGATACTTTCCTGTTATCTCAGTACCTCATTCCTAGACCGCACTACCATCCAGACAAATCTTTAGGACAAGTTCATAATCACCACAACCTACCAAATACTGTGAATTTTATTTTTCCGAATTCTGCTGAAACTGATTTTGGGAGGCATTTAGGTAAAGTTAGGTTAGGTCAGGTTATGTTAGTTACAAATATATTTTCATTAACTTAACCTGACCTAACCTAACTTCACCTAACCGCCTCCCAAAATAGTTAGGTTAGGTTAAATTGGTCAGAGGGAAGGTACAGAGATAACAGGAAATTAGGTACTGAGATAACAGGAAAGTACCAAATTTTGTTTCAACCAATTCATGCTTACAAGATATTTGTTTTTTTCTTTGGGCCCTGCCCAATGGCGTCATATTTAATCCAAATTGCCATGGTGAGGAATAGCAGTGGAATCTCTCTACAACATAATTCAGAAGACCAAAGTATAATTCATTGTAGAAAGAATTTCTTTGTAAAAACTCTCTCTTTCTTGTAGAAATCAATTTGGATTTATATGCAGCTATTGGACAGGGTAAAAAGTAAAACAAATACAGCCAGTCTACAATGAACTTTATTTAAATACAATTACAGTGAGACCCCAAGATGCAGATGTAATTGATGCATCAAGGGTGTCCTGATGTTGGAATGTCCCTAAGTTGAGTATCATTTTCCATTAAACTTCAATTTTTATGTATTTTATTGGTTCTCCTTTTTGTCAAAAATTAGAAATAAGTCCTCATTAAATTTAATAAAAATTGTTTAATTCTACTTCAAGTTGCGGAAAACAACAGTGCAGAACAAACCACATAGAATCTGATTTTTTTGCCTCAAAAGGAGATCAAAAAGCAAAGAAAACAAACAAGTCTTGCTAGAATATCCACAGATCATAAGAACAACTCTGAAAAAAATAAGCGCAAAATCAGCTTGCTTTTGATTATGAATTAGAGTGAATTTATCATGAAATATTTTTTAGATTGTTGTGAATATAAATAGCTTCCTTTCTTCAAAAGATATCTAAATTTAAAAAATGAAATATTTCAATTTCTGGGTGATTTTCAGAAAAGTGAATTAAGTGATCCTAACCTGAGCCAATGGTCAGACATTGGGCATACTTTTTTGTTTGCTTTCAAGTGTCCCCATGAGTCAAATTGTCTGTATGCTGGGGTGTCTGCATTTTGAGGTCTCACTTTAAATGCATTGATGTATATAAAGCATAATCAAAAACCACGCCCACTTTATCCAGCAAAAGTTAAAAAGAAAGTGGTTTTTCATGGTTAACAATTTGAGACAATCAACTTTAAAAGGAATCTACTGTAGTTTGATAATTGTATTTGTGAACATTGTGTAGCTCAATTTCCGCAGATATAATCATATTGGAAAAATCCATGGCTTTAGTGTTGTCAAACAGCCTTGGGGAAAATTGAAGGAGAATGTACTACATTTATTAGCTCAAAAATCTCACCAGCAGAAGCTCGTTGGAAATCAGACAACGTTTTTTAACGAGGTAAATATACAGCACTTCAGCACAGTACTTGTGATAGTGTGTAAAAACTTGATATCCCCATAGTCTAAGGAAGAAGAAGAAGAAGCAAAAGTAGTTCCCTGTAACAAGATTGTTAGCATCACCGTAAAAGTTGATCTCTGTTCTGTTCCAGTGACCAAATCATGAAGTGACATCTTTTCATAATTGGATCCCATCAGTCATTTGAAAGTGGCAAGCGTGGGGTTCATTCCAGGCGATGGCAACAGCAAAAGGTGGAGTGCCAGTGTTGCCCCACTTCCTTCTTCGTTATTTTTCTTTTTGTTTTTCATACAGTAAAACCATCCCTGGTGGTAGTAGGAGGTAACTCGTAGATGGGTACACTGTGTCTTTTACTTTTTCTTTTCCTGTCCCATCCTTCCTTGTACAGTATTCCGAGAGGGGGTTTCGGGCGTAATTTAAAAGGCGCTTCTTCCATCCGGTCGGCGGCCGCCGCCGCCGGAACTCCGGGGGATGCCCCGGATGTGCGGACCAGCCGTGGGCGACGAACCGCCTGCTCGCGCGCGCGAACCCGCGACTTGATGTCTTTCGGGCGGCTCGGCGCCATGGCTGCCAAGACAAGAAAGAAGCGTCAGTAGGACTCCAATGAACGACACACAAGTCAGCTGTAAGTCATCAGTTGAGAAGCTAGCTCACTGGAAGGAAAAAAAAAATCCTTGGTTAACGAACTGAAAAAAAAAATCAAGCGCAGTATTACACTCAAGTGGTACTGCTTGCTTTTCACCCTTTTGTCACCTTAATACTGTAATGTGCATATTTTAGCAGTGGTTTTTTGTTTTTATTATACTTTTTGAGAGAGTGTTACAGTATTAAAATGTTTTATTTAATGATTTTACTGTACTTCCTTCTCTATATGTTTTTGTGGTGGAACTGTGATAATTTGTATTGAAGTGCATCCCTGCTGAGCCGCTAAAATGTAGTGTTCTGCAAAAAGTAGGGAAGCTCTACTTTGTTAATTGTCTCTTCATTGCAAAAAAAAATCAACAGGCTTTATTCTGAGATTTTTAAAGGAGGAAGTGAAAGAATGTTCTAAGAGTTGAAATGCAGCTTATGTAAACCCTGGGAAATGTGCTGACTTTTGAGCTTCTCTAATTCAAATTTGAAAGGACTCTGAAAATTTTGAATCTGAATTTTTCATGAAGGAATTTTGCTGAATTTCTGGTGAAGTAATCACTGGAAATTATTTCCTTACCAAATTCTTAGAACTGTGCATTATTAATAGATGCCCTATACCTTCAGGAAAATATCAAATCCATTGCAAAGAAAATAAAGAAAATTATTTGCATTCTTTTTTGTTTATTTTGTTTTGGAGTAGGTGTTCTAAATATCCAAACTTCAGCCCCAATACAATGCAAAAAAATCCTATACAATTTTGAGCTATTTAATCCTAGAAAGGTTACAGTGACTTCAAGAGCTTTCAGAGCTAGCCCATATACAATACTTCAAATCCAAGTTGGGCCATGGCTGTATTTGCCAAATGCATTTTACCGAAATAAAACCCCAAAAGAATTATGTGACAGTCGCTCAGGGCGATGAGTTGTTGTAGATATAGTTTAGGACCGCATCAAAAGTTGTTCAAAAAGGCTCAGCCAGGTTCAGTGAACCAAAATGGCTTCCCTCGTTTCTTTTGAGACACCAAAGCGGTGGCCACTTGGGAGACGGAAAAACGAGCCGCGGCCGCTAGGGCAACCGACCGACCAGTCGTCAACCTGTCTGTCTATCTCACCACTCCCTCTCTTTCTTGTATCATACCTCCACTCTCCTCAGCTGTCCCGCGTTCGGCGGACATCGCAATCCAGTGCGGACTCGGCGAAACCAGATTAATCCCTAACGCGCTTTTCCGCCATTCGGTGGAGAACGTGCATATACTCATGTAAGACATGACTCACACAGGAAAGCTTGTCCCCTGCAGATGATCACTTTCATCCCAGAAAATCACCTCCCGAAGTTACACATATTTATGATGACTATTGAATCAGTAATACACTAAAACTGATGATGAGTGAAAGTTCCCGAATGTAATAGGGAGTGTTTTTTTTCTATTTAGGGACTGCATTTCAAATTTACAAAAGATAACAGCATAGTACAATACAGTAAAATCCTGTTCAAACAAACTTGTGGAAACTTCAGAAAAAAATTTGTTATGAAGGATAACTTGTTATGAGATTTTCAAAATTTTTGGCTGATGGAAGGATTTTTGAAAAATTAAACCTGCATATATCCAACATCTTCATTTTCTCATCTTTTCATAGATACCGCTCAGTGTTCAAAAAACTGTGATCACCAAAAAAAATTTAAATGTTAGTAACATTTACTCTGAGTAATATAGGTAAACACAAGCACTTATTGTTGACAAAGTATTTTCCAAGCAATTCCTGCACAGATTTGTAAGGGTGGATGTTTCAAAAAGGTTTACAATTGTTAAGCATCAGTATATTTGAATTATTGAGCATCTTTCTACCACAGATAAGTTCAAAGCATGGTTTGGAAATACTGTACAATATTTATACAGTACAGTAGAGTAAAATGACTGTAGTTCAAATCTCTAGTGAAGTGCTGTGATACATCTGCTGGGTAAGTTTACAAGTGATGGTTGACAGCATTTTTCATGGCAGTTTGTTTTAGAAATGTAGTTTATTTTAGGGATTAAAGTCAGTTAGTTAGATATGCCTGTAGCTACAATGTGGATTTGCCAGCAAAGTTGATGTCACTGTATTTCAAAGTGTAATATGAATCACGCCTTTAAACTATTGATTGCATGCTTGTCATCAACAGATGGAGGCAATCACAATTTGTGAAAATGTTTTGACTAATCTTAGCAATGTACAATTAATTGTTCATGGTGCTTATTTTGGAGCAGAATTTTCCACCGATTTATTGGCTTACATTTTTTAGAGAGAGATATCAGGTGTTTTTTAAAATCCCCATTGTTTATTCTAGAGAATTTTATGGAATAATTCCCTTTTTTATATTGTTCCTTTACAATGAAATTCATTCTTCGTGCACTCGTCACAGTGAAATACATCATGTTGTGTTGAATGCTTGAATCACAACGTGCCTAAGATTCCACATCAGTTTCCACTCCGACAAGTAATTTTGTACGGTATCTTGAACTAGATGGCGCTCCCTGCGCAAGTAGAAAAGATGACACATATCTGCGAATAACATAGGTCTTTTAATGGATGTATACTGTATATACTGCCTCTTCGGTTACTTCTGATTCGGTCTTCGATCGCGGAATGTTTTACTTCTTCTCCTTGGGGTGCAACCGTGCTTTCTTTTACGCGAGACCCACATTTCTTTAAATCTTCTATTTTTTTTTCATTCTTTCTCTCTCACCTAGGGGGTCTGTGCCCCTCTCGTCGTCCTGTAGGGACATGGATAGATTTTGCGCATTCGAACCGTTAGCATTTTGCACCAGTTTTTGTTTTCTTCACAGTTCCTGTTTTTGTGATGATCTCTCTCACCTAGGGGGTCTGTGCCCCTCTCGTCGTCCTGTAGGGACATGGATAGATTTTGCGCATTCGAACCGTTAGCATTTTGCACCAGTTTTTGTTTTCTTCACAGTTCCTGTTTTTGTGATGTTTTTCTCCGCCATGTTCCCCCGTTGCGATGTTTCTTGAGCGAAACCGGTTCTTCGGTCTCAAACCGTGAATTCCCCCCTTGGTGTTTCCCGGAGCTACCGTTTCTCTTCTTCGTTGGTTGAACAGCAGGAATGTTGGTTCTCAACGGCGGGTGGTATAGTGAAGAGTTGGGCTTTGTTTATTTGTTGTGTGATTTGAAGAAAAGAAAAGAGAAGGAAATTCAATTACTTGGTGGACATTTTTTGTGGAAACAGAAGAGGGGGTAATTGGGGCAATTGGAGAATCAACTGCTGGTTTGGAGGGAAAAGAACCGGTTTTTATCCGTTTAGCAGAGAGGTGTATGTGATGTGCTTGAGGGAATTTTTTGAAGAATGGTGGTCTCGTTTCTGGAAAGTGGTCATCTTGTATGTTTTGTGTACAGTATAGATCTTTGGAATGGAGAGCAATATGTGGATTAATTTTGAGGCTGCCTGATACTTTGAAGAAATGCTGTTTTCTTGGCTTATGGACATGGTGTAACTTATTTAACAGTGTTCCACAACCCGTTGATCTGCGGACCAGCGGTGGTCTGCAGAATTTTTTTGCTATGTGGGAAATTTTCAGCATGATGCATTTTTTAAAAGTAGGGATGGATTTTCTTATCTTTACCTAAATTTTAGGAAGGATGATGTCAGTTGAATTTATCTGATGAAATTAAGAGATAGCTTTTCCTCCTATGATAGCTTTTCAGACAAACTTTCATCTGCTGAAATGAATTGTTCTAATTTTTTTATACCAAGGATTCTTTCTTCAGGCCCACCTTCTTAATTTTTATGTCACTTAGTTAAAGCTGCTTCAGTGGTGCTTGATTAAATTTTTGCAAAAGTCAGAAACTTTTAAAAACCTGCTATGAAGTATTTCAAGCAAAAAATTGTTGAATATATATGCAAATTTTATGAAACTTTGCTGAGCTGAACATAAAAAAAAAAAGAATTTGCTGGTCTGCAGAACATTTTATGGGAATTTGCTGGTTTGCAGGCCCAAGAAGGTTGGGGAAGTCACTGTAACACATCTCATCTTGTTGAAGCCCCTGCTAATTCCAGAAATAATAATTGAATAATTCCAGAAATCAACAGATGTTGGATGCCAGGGTTTGCCTTGCCTATGAAAACAGTTTTTAAAGTCTAAACTGAAATCTTGCTGAAATTTAAGAATTTTTTTGTCCAGAACATTTTGTTGTCTTGAACATACAGTATTTGATGTCCATTTTAGAGATCAATTTGTGTTATTGTTGAAACAGTTTTTTAGGAGTCGTTTGTTGAGCAGGGATACACTGTATTATTTAAAAAAAAAGTTAAGATCATCCAGTTTTATTGCTCACTTTTATACCTGTTTGCTGTTAAACTTCACTAAGTAAAAAAGTTCAGATTTATGATGTTTTTTAGTGAGGGAATCAGGCTTCATTCGGATGTTTAATTAATGGGAATTATTTTCTGAATAAATTATCAGAACTGCTCATTATGCATAGATGGTTAACCAAAAGAAAAATGCCTACCCTTTTGTAGAGTGCATTTAGAAAATGCTTTGTTGCTGTTTTTTTGGTGGAACAAATACATTTAGCCACAATTCAACAATGAAAAGGTCTTGACTGAAAGAGGTTTGAGTCAGCAATTTTTGAGTTGAGGAGGTTTAAATTGCAATGGGCTTGAGGAAATTTGCCTGGGATTAACTGGTAATTTGAATTGGGTTAATTTTTCTCTTGCAATAAAGGGTGCAAGACTGTGCAAGGTTTAGCTGTATTATCAATTTTACCCCCAAATAGCTTGTATAAGCCTTCCTTTCCAGATAGAAAATAATATTGACCAATGGAAATAAATGTCTTGGTGACTCTTGCATCAAATATAAAATTATGTCCTTCCCTTGGGTATGAAATGCATGCAAAGGCTGACCTTAGCATGCTTTCCATTACATGTCCTGCCTGCAAAAGCAAAAAAAAAAAACCAGCTCTTCCTCTTGAATGTCTGTTCCCCTGACCTTCCCATTGCCAAGGGCGTGAGGAAAAATCGTTAATTAATTCCGCTATTATTACTCTGAGTATAAAGGAGGAAAAATGTGAATATGAAGTAATATTTATTTTTTCTTTCATGTGCTTTTCATGGTGCCCTTTAATGATTCAGTGAATAGTGTTGCGGACATTTCTGTCGCTGAGTGATCAAATGGTCAAACAGTGGGTGTTGTTCCTTGGCTTGAAGGTTTTTGGAAGCTTTTATAGTGCATTTATAATGGAAGGTCTCATACGGATTTTATTTGTAATAATATTCTGTAATGTACTTCCGCTTTCTATTTATAAAGGGTTACCAATAATGAAACTTTTTTGGAAGTTAACAAGATTGGGTTGGAGTGGAAAAAAAATTATAGCAAAAGGAGGAAAAGGTTAGGGAAATCTTTTGGGAATCGCATTTCTGAACTTGACTCTGATCTGAATTAGATTTTTGTGCTCAAGTCAGTTGAAAAATTGCGAAACTGTGTATTTTCCAGGTTATATTATGTTGAAAAAGTGCTTTGTAAATGTCTTAGTGGAATTAATAAAGTGTATATAATTACTGCGGGTAAATATCAAAAAAAGGCTGTTCTTTCCTCAAAATGTTTACTTCCTGCTGGTGACCAAGTTTTTCAGCCTTGAAAAAGCTCAAAATGCTGTGAAAATATGAATGAAAGATGAACAGCATTTTTTTTGACATTGCTGAATAATTTTATATTTGTATCTGTCATATGTATGTTTCCTTTTGGCATGTAAAAAAAATACCTGTGAATTATTCGCGTGCTATTCTCCCCTCTGCAGTGAATCTTGAAAAATCTTTTTGATTTCAATGCTGTTTGGCAAAATTGCAAATTTGAGCTTGTTTCATTGGTGTTATGCGAATTTCTCCTCAACCAGTATTCGCCAACATCAGTCCACAAGGCATTCCTCCAAAAATTGTGATACCGACTCTCCCTATACTGCGCAGTAACTTTTTTTTTCTTTAACCGACCCTGTATATCTCGACCCATCCCCGGCGGACAGGTTGTCCTTAAGGACAGATCTCATTACATACACGCACGCCCACCTCAACAGCCGTCTTTGGTCTGATGACAAAGGCGAGGAAAAGTGAGGGCATGTGTTCCTTTCCGAACTTCCGGGTCATCCTGCATCGTCATACCAAAAGAAGAGAAAAAAAGAAAGAAAGAAGAAATGATATTGAATAAGAAAAAGGAAACGTCATGCATTCAAGAAGTCTCAGCTATTCATTTCTTCTTTCTCCACATGTTGCTCGACTGGAACCGAACCCGAATTCATCAATCCGCTTTCGTTGTTGCGTAACGAAAAGAAGAAGAAAAAAATGTGTAAGAAAAAGAGAAAGAAAATGAGTGATCGTCTTAGAAGTGAACAGTGCATTGCTTTAGTTTATTTCCAGTTACGTCACTGGACTTCATTCATTTTGTTTAGGAAAATAAATAAATAAAAATTCAGTTCGCAACTAAAATTAAAATTGAAACATCTTGTTGACCCACTCAGTTCAAAAAGACTTTCTTCTCATCGTCAAAATTATGGGCCTTCACAATTCTTAGATTTGAATTTCGATGATTGTGCCGAGTACCGTATTTTATTTAATTTTCCTTCATGAGTGAATTTGACTTTTGCTGCTCAAGTGTGCGAAAAAAAAGACCTGAAAGGTTAAAAAAAAACCAGTGCAGTGAGTGTCAAATATTGAAAGAGTGTCGGACTTCGAAATTTTCCTCTTCGAAAAATTGTGAAAACTCTGCAGTGTTCCTGAATGCTTCACCAATTCCGTGTGTGTCTCGTGAAAGAAAGAGTGTTGATCGAAAAAGTTTTTCAAGCTTATCACTGGAAATGAAATGTGAGTATTCGGAGTGTGAAAAATTGGCACATTTTCTCAACCATTTCCAACTGACTCACGAGGAAACGGCGTTCGAAGAAAAATCAGGAAATGTCGCAATCCCTTTTTTGTTGTGTGAAATAGAGTATTAAAGTTTTTCCTTGGCAGTTAAAAAAAAAGTAGCAAATTTTTCTGCAGCGTATCGACAGATTTTTCAATACAGTCGCAGAAAGAAAGAATATTGAAAGA
Organism: Notodromas monacha; assembly: GCA_905338405.1. Taxonomy (NCBI): domain Eukaryota; kingdom Metazoa; phylum Arthropoda; class Ostracoda; order Podocopida; family Cyprididae; genus Notodromas; species Notodromas monacha. The sequence goes on from CAJPEX010004089.1 coordinate 12,781, forward strand.
CTCAAGAATGTGCTGTGAAACCGAGAGAAAGCCAGATACTGTATGCATTTTGTTGCGAAGTAATTTTTTTTTTCAAGACTAAAAATCTACCTTTCCCCAAATTACATGAGCTGCCGTATTTAAAATATATACAACAAATTACGTTCCTACATTTTTGATGACTTCATCTTCTTTTCTTCCAGTTCTGAATGAGCCCAAATTAAAATATGCCGAAGAATAATTTGAATTCCCGATTCCTTCTTCAAAAATAAAAAATGAGTTGTTTTCAGTATGCTTTTAAAGTTTGGGAATTTCTTAAAAAGTGATTTCAAAAAGTTACGAGGGATCAAAATTCGATCCGTAAATTTTTCTTTCGTCATTTTTCAACGAAAGTTCTCACTATGAAAGAAAGAGCGAAGAATGCAATCGTAACAAAGTATAAAATATTTCAAAGACACCTGAGTAAGAAATTCGAAGGCAGCTGAAAAACTATCGACAAATCCTTCAAAACGTGCCTTGAAAGTCTTGAAAAGGATTTTTCATGATTCAAGACATATTTAAATTGAATTTCCGAAGTTATTTTCATTATTATCAGCAGTGTATTTTATTTCAGAAAATTATCTTCCGATTTCACCAGACGTTTCATTTTCTTTTCTAATGGAAGATGAATTATAGTGTAAGTGACTGGTGAAATTGCGATATTGAGGTCTTCCTTGTGCAATTTGTGTCTATTTTGTGCGTCGACAGTCAGAAGATGTTGTGCAATTTTTGAAAATCGCGACGAAAAGGATTTAATTTAATTTAATTCGTACAGGATCAGATGAAGGCTCTGTGTATAAAGGGTGGACCATGAATCTTTAATTTTTTGGCGGTCCTCCCTGTAATTTTTATTTGACAAAGCTTATCTCCACTATTATTCTTAATTAATTATAATTCTCAATTCTTTTTTTTTAATCAAAATTCGGAGACAGACCGGAAGTATAAATCCAAAGAACTTGTTCTGGGAAATATTGGCGAAAAGCACGACTGACCGACCAAAAATAATTGTGCTTTTGTTGGAAACATATTTTTTTTTGCATAGGCGATTATACACAAGGGAAGCAAGTGTGTCGAATGTGTTCATACTCGTACAAAATTAGAAATAAATCGTGTTGTGAAATCTTCTCGCTTGCAACCTTCATGTACTATATTTCCTTCATGGCGCAATTTAGCGCAATTTGATTTGCTTCCAAATCCCATTTGATTTCGCATGACGTATCAGAAAAAAAATTATATACAGTGAAACCCCCACATGCGGACACCTCGACATGCGGACAATTTGACATGGGATAATTATTTACCAATAAAAATGCATAAAAAAGGCCCAAAATGCGGACCCCGACTCGACATGCGGACATTGCATGATAAAATTGCCAATGAGTTTCTGGAAAAATTCCGTTTATCAGGCTGACTTGTAAGAAACAGAGCTTTCCAACCCTAAGATATATGCAAGAAAAGTTCTTAGACATTTTTCCCATTCATTCAGCTAATTCAAAACAATAAGTTTCAAGAAAAATTACTTTTATAAAGCTGAATTGTAAGTAACAGATCTTTCCAGCCCTAAGATGTATGCAAGAAAAGTTCTTAGACATTTTTCCCATTCATTCAGCTGATTCAATACAAAGAATTACCTCCAGGATAGAGGGACTTCCTTCTCCATTTGTGACTTGAGTATAATTTTTACAGTTGCCAACATTTGTATTTACTGTACAGAGGTACAGTATTAAATGCTCAAAATGTTCTTATTGAGTTGAAAAATAATTCTTTGAATAAATTTAAACTAGCAGACAATTTTTTTCATGAAATCCCAATGAACATATCTGCCATAAAACACCAATGAAAAATTATATAATGTAAGTCTATGGGAAACCAAGACTTAACTTAGGGACATTTCAACTTAGGGACACGCTTGATATGCCAATTATGTCCGCATCTCGGGGTCTCACTTCAGTGTACTGTATATAAATGCGTGTAATTTTTGCTGCAAAGAGAGGGAGAGAGAGAGAACAAATCGCGATTAATTCCTTATAAAGTGCTGAATACACTTTTTAAAGCCATCCAGGAACTCTCGACTTGCAAGAAAATAACTTGGCTTTTACTGGATAAACAGGCAGAAAAGATAAAACGAAAAGATTGGTCAACAAATGCCGGTATAATAGCCGAAGCTTGTTTTTTTGTTTGGCAACGCAGAAGAAAATAAAAAATCTCTTCCGCAAGAAGTACAATAAAAAAAATGGTCGAAAACAATGAATCGATGGCGTGTTCTTTGACCTAACTCGGGTCACGACGGCGAAATGTGTTTTTTTTTCTTCTTCCTGTAAAGAGTGTGGGTTTTTTGTTGTTGTTTTCCTTCTTTCTTTTCATTATTATTATTATTTTTATTATTACGTGAAACCAGTTCGTGCTATGGTTTTGTTACGACCAGAGAGCGTTTATTTTATCGCTCGTTTGGAGAAAGGCGTTTTGGCCAAATCGACAGTTTGCCCAGAGGGGAAAGGATTTCGTAACCCCCTCCAACCTCGAGACCCGGAATGAAACAACAGCTTGAATGTTGCAGCATTGCCCCACAAGGCACTATTTTTTTATTATCTCGGGGGGGGGGGGGCATATTGTTTGTATGAAATTAAAAATTTTAAATCTGTTTTTTAATTACGAGGAAAAGAGTTGATTAATTTTTACTTTCGTGAAAGTTATTATCAGGCCTATATCATCATCAGGTATTTGTTTTTTTCCTCTCTAAAAAAATTGAAAATTGTACCCCGATAACTTTTTTTTTAATCTCAAGATACACAAAGTAACTCTGCAGAAGAAAACCACGTATTTTCGCTTTGTCTCGGTTTGTGTTTTTTTGTGTAAAAATTGAATTAGTCGTTTGATTTAGCAGATATCTAAATGAAAACGGCATATTCTTCTCGGGTCTTGTTTATTTTTCTGTCGCGTTTTATAAATTTAGTTTTTTAAAATAATGACTGGTTGAATATACAGGTCGACTGTCTGAATTCTAAAACGATTTTCTCTACTGTATATAACGATTTTTTTGGTACTACAGTTTGGGTTTCCTCCCCATGTTCTGGGGGTTCTCTGTAACGGGATTCCCTGTACGACGATTTGCTTCTAGTCCCTTGAATTCCGTTAATTGTAAAGAGCGTCAAGCTGTATATACGGGAATAACGTTTCACTGCATTAAACTTTGATTACAAAAACCTTGAAATGATTCAAGAAAAAAGTCCTGTACCGAAAATGTTCTTATACCGAATTTTTTCTGAAGTATAATTTTTTTTATTGTGAAGAAAGTCAATCTGTACACGGTAATAAAGTTTCACTGCACTAAAATTGCATCACAAAAACCTCGAAATTATTTAAAAAAAATTGCTTTACCGAAAATGTTCTTATAACGATTTTTTTCTGAAGCATAATTTTTTTTATTTTGAATGGAGTCAATCTGTACACGATAATAAAGTTTCACTGCACTAAAAGTTCATCCCAAAAATTCGAAATTATTTAGGAAAAAATGTGTTGTACCGAAAATGTTCTTATAACGATTTTTTCTGAAGTAGAATTTGTTTTCATTGCGAAGAGAGTCAACCTGTGAAAGATAATAAAGTTTCACTGCAATAAAATGAAATTAAAAAAGCCTTGAAATGATTTAAGAAAAAAGTGCTGTACCAAGAATTTTCTGTAACGATTTTTTTCTGAAAGTATAATTTTTTATTGTGAAGAGAGTCAACCTATGTAAACGAAAATAAAGATTCACTGCACTAAAATTTAATTACAAAAACCTTGAAATGATTGAAGAAAAAAGTGCTGTACCGAGAATTTTCTTGTAACGAGTTTTTTTTCTGAAGGATAATTTTTTATTGTTTCATTATCAACTGCGCGCATAAAATGTTCAAAACCGTGCTCTTCTGGCTGAATGTGATGTTCATTTGGGCCCCGAGATGCGGACATGATTGGTTCTCGCACCTTGTTTCGATGTCCGAACGTCCGCATGTTGGATCAAGTTTCCCCCATGGACTTCAATAGAAATACTGTACTGAACACAATATTTGATTTGTTCTCCTCTCTAAAAAAATTGAAAAATGTACCCCGATAAATTGAAATTAAAAAAAAACTTCAAGATGCACAAATTAACTGCAGAAAATAACCACGCAAACTCGGCCTTTTCGGAATGAAAAGGAGCCCAAAAAAAAGCAAAGAATATGCGCATATCTCGTTATGCTTTTGCACAGATGATGGAAAAACGTTGAAAAGAGACTCACAAATCATCATGTTTTGAATTACGAGTAATATTGAATTTTTTATAAATTCTATTTAGAATATATTTGCCAATACAAATGGCACAATTCGTTCAAGATAAATAAAAGTTTAGATAAAGGATTCCTCTTCTCTAGAAATTCTCACAGTGTGTCCGTATCTCGAGACATTGTATCTTGATGCATTTTTTTTTTCAAGTTCAAATATCCCCAAGTCCGACGTCTGTGTACAGATTGTGGTGTCCGTATGTCGGAACACTTATTGTAGTTTGATTAGTCAGGTCTTCAACAATAAAGGTCCAAACGCCAATTATCATTTTTTTTGCAGTTGATTTTTGCATGACCCCAAGAATATGGGTCATAAAATGCCCACTTTCTATTTGTATGCTTTTGTCAAATCGTAACTTTTTATGTTCGCCGATTTCCTCTGCATTCGAGACTTGGACGAAAAAACATTTTCGTTGCAGACGAGAAAGTTGATTCGCTGTGCAGCATTTTCGCGTTATTCGCAGATTTTTCCTCGACTGAGGCGTGCAAAAAACCTGTCCGTGACAAAATTTTAATAATCGTAGTCGCTCTTGTGCTGAAGTTCGGTCTAGTTTTTCGAAATGTTGTACCCGAAGTCATTTTCTGAAGAAAAAAAAACCTATGCATAAATTTCGTTTTTTTTTTTAATGCATGAAATTTGATCATGGAACGGAAAAGGAATTATCCGACATGCAGTTTTTTTTCAACCTGAGTCAACCTGTTGAAAGATGAGTTGCACCCAATATTGTTTATGCATATTTTTGATGAAGGGCAACTTGGATTAACATTTTAATTTAACACGTGAGCAATTTGCTGGACTTTCACCTCGTTTTTCATAAAACAACAGAAAGCTTCTGGATGTTTTTACAAATATTGACTATACTTTTTTTAAATAGGTATCATTTTGTTTCCAGGTGCTAGGAGCAACGACTTGAATTTAAAATTTTTTTTTGACTGTGGTGAGAAATTTTGTTATGCCAAACCTCGAAAAGCATGAGATGCAAAGAGAGGAATGCGCAGGAAGTTGGAATTTTTAAATGCGAAGAGAAAATTATTGTTGTTTAGCTTTTTATGCTGGAGTTTAATTTCAGAGAAAGGTCTGAATTTTTTTTGTGGATTTTATTCAATGAGCGGAACCTGTAATTCTAGACGCAAGGAAGTTCTCCTTCAATTTTTGTTTCAGCCAAATTTTTGCTAATCTGCCTTCATTTTTTTATTGGGAAATTATGTTGTAATAAAATATTGAATCTTTTATCTTTTTTGAAAAAAAATTAAACTTCCCCAAGCTCATTCCAAAAACTGATGAATTTTATACTTCATTATTATTTAATTTGCTTTGTTTACTTTGCTTGAATTCCTCAACTTTTTCTTGTCCGAGATTATTTTCAAGGATCACGTGTTGCATAATTTTTCAAGAGAAATTCTCAATTAATTTCTCATTTTAAAAATGAACTTTCCAGAATTTTTTTCTTGGTTTTTTTAAAGAAAAAAATAATTACATTAGTGGAAAACATTCTAATGACTAGGGGTTGAAGGGAGTTTTTGACTAGTTACAGTACAAAGCAATGTTACTCAACAACTAAACAAAACAACTGAAACGGACTTAGAGAGCTCAAAAAGTACAGGCCTTTAACTAAAGTTCCTACACGTGTTGAATCAATTTTTAAAGAGACATTCTTGAATAATTTTTTCGTTTGATATAATCTTTCAAATTTTTTGTTTTGTTTTGCAGGGCTTTGTGGACAAAAATAAACTATTCGGTCTGCAGAAAAAAAGTTCCTTCCCCCGCTTCTTCCTTTCGCCTCCTCATATTTTTCTTCCTCGGGGATCAATTCTATCTATTTTTTGGCGGTGTCCCGAAAACGTGTGTGTGAGTGCTGTTTATGTCGTGTGCGTCGGGGACAGTGTCATTAATTAGTGGGCCATCGAGGAAGTAATTAACTGGAATGGCATACTGCTCCTAACGGCCTCCTCCTTCTTCACGCAACACACGCTCAGGGTGTCGTACACGAGCGTTCCGCAGCAAGATACAGACCAAAGATCCTCGGTCCCTTTCAGGTCCATACCTAAAACTTCTTAACTGTAAACCATTTAAAAGAAAATGAAAAGAAGCGCAGTTCAAAACCCGGAAGATGAACAAAAAAAACCGCTGTCAAACTACGATCAGATGCGCCACCATTATTTGTTCAAAGAGGGTTTTGGAGGTTTAAGAAAAAGATTGGCGGTTTTTTTTTAATTTCTTCATTCTTCAATTTAAAACAACTTCAAACAAGAGATGGTTATAACTTCTGTATTTTATTCAAAGTCACTTGAATATATGGTATACGTACATCAATCATGTATATTTTTTCCTGAAAAGAACCTGGTTGGTGCATCCCCAAAGTACCTTCTCTTCTTATGACCAACATTCCATACTGATGGAAATGAGCTTGAGAAAGATTTACAAGAATTTGGAATTCAATTAAGGGACCCTTTTTGAAATCTTAAAGGATCAAGCTAAACTGTTGGCCTTATATGATTTCTCATCAAAGATTATCTCTAAATTGCTCATTCAACTAAATCTCATCTGGAAATAAGCTGACGACCTTGTGCTTTAAATTAAGTATTGGAATTCAATGAAGAGACCCTTTCTGAAATCATAGAGGATCAAGATGAACTGTTGGCCTTATATGATTTCTCATCAAAGATTATCTCTAAATTCTTCATTCGAGTAAACCTCATCTCTAAACAAGCTGAAGACCTCGTGCTTTAAATTAGGTTCATTAACTGCTGCAATTGCTTCAAATCTGGCTTATGCTGCAATTCTTGTTACTGATATTTTTGTTTTAAATGTCAAGGAAAGAAGGGGTGTTTGTATGCATATCAGTTGTGCAGTTGCATTTTGTGGAATGAATTTTCTTTTATTTTTGTTATCCATATGCATCTAAATTCTCTGTTTCCCATTCTGAAGTGAATGAATGTCTCTGAATGGATTTGGGTTGGGTGGGGAGGGGGTTTGGATGTGGGAATGTTGATTGAACCTTGTGAACGCTGAAAATTAGAAAATAAAGCTTTCCGTTCATTCATTCATTCAACCATTTTTATTATTTTTTAAATTTGGAATTCTGAGGAGAAAAGCTTTAGAATCTTACTCAAAATTGGCAAGGTATAATAAAGAAGGCAAAATCACTGCCCAAAACAGTTTTGTTTTACAAAAAAAAATGTTGGCAGATGGCGATTGGCATCTTTTTGGGGGTTCCTATGCTATTTAACCCTTGGGGAAATTCTTTTAGTGGAAAATTTTTAGCAGTTTCAGAGGGTGGCACTTGATTGGCGGTTGACTGTAATGTATGATAAGGATGATGTTGAAAATCTGTGTTCATATGTATGAGTATGTTTTTGACAGGCAGTAAGAAAAAAAAAAGGATCAGATGACGAGTCTCAAATTATAATCCACTAAACACGCCGAACTATAATAAAGAGTAAAAGAAATTTTAACTATTAATAAAAATAAATTTCATTTTAAATCTTTAATCCCCAGGTAACAAAACAAAAGGATTAAAGAGACACGGATATACAAAAGCTTAGAAGAAAATAGACCATATCCTCAAAATTACGATCGAAGTTTCAACTCAACTTCAAAAATTTCAAATCTTTTTTCTTGCGCTTCGAGCTTATTTCTCTCTTTTGAAAATTTAGTTAGTTCATAGCAAAAACACCTTACTTCGCGATAACTAAATAAGATTATGTCATAACCAGAGCACATACAACTTTGATATCTTTGAAAAGAGGCTTTCATTCTGGTGTTATTAAACTTATTGCGGCGGCTTTACACTTTTCTCAAAGAAAAAAAAAACCAATGAAAAATAAAAGTATAGTCCAAGAGGATTTTCTGGTCAAAATTCCACGAAGTAATCCACACAAAAAACTGCATCGCGAAATTTTTAGAAATTTAACGCTTTTTTTAAATAATAATTTTTCCGAGACTTCGAATTTCGAATTATTAGAACTTTTATGGCCGTCTTTCGCTTTTTCATGGTGATGAAAATATATACGGAGTCCCAATAAAAGTCTAAACAATTCAGGACAATGAAAATTTCAAATGATCATTTCAAGTTGGCCGAAAATACCGGTATAAAACGTCCATGTCTATGATGTCGAAACCTATTTTCCCCCTTCTTGGCTCTCAGCCATGACGAATTGAAAGCCATTTTTATAAATTGTTGCAGCAACCTCGCAAAATAAATCGTAATAAGTGATCTTTGAAAGTTTATAGGATATGCTCTTTCACTTCCTTGCAAAAAGCATCAAGTCACATTTTTACTGCTTTTCTCTTTCCAGCGGGGCTGCAAAAATAACAGCCAACATTTATCTTGAAAATTGGAATTTTAGAGGTTTTTGAGGTGGGAAAGCCTTCGAGGAAGAAAGAGTTTTAGTAAATTATTTATAAAGTACTTCAGAGAGAAACTTGAAGAAAAAATTGACCAAGACTTTATTCAAAATGGAGAGCTTTGAGGTATCGAGTTCAACTGTACTGTATTTAAATAAACTACTTTATTCCCGGCTTTCTCAATAAAAAAAATTGTGAAGGAGAAATACGGTATTATAATTAAATTAGAGAATTGCAATCCTCGCAAACCTTTCTCGTACAGATATTTCTTTACACCGCCTTTCGCCAAGTTTATGCCATCACGTTTTTTTTCAGGAAATGTAGGAAAATTCGTCGCTTGTCATATAAACTATCCGACACTCGAGCGAGAAAAACGCAAGAAAAAAAAAACTCATCCTACAATTTATCACGCCGAGACTGTGAAAATAATTTTTATCGAGGTACTGGATGTACGAACGAAAAAATAATAATAATTCCACGACAAATATTTGGCAGTTTTCCTCACAAGTACGTGTTTGTTCTTTCCTCGCTTCTCTCTTTTTTTTTGAAAACAACATTAAGTTCGCAGTATTAAACAAAATCATTGCGTCCTTCATCGAAAAGCCGCGAAGTGTTGCGAGAATGCGAGTGAATTCATTGTTTCTTTTATAATAAATCTTCTAATCTTATAATAATTCTTTTATAATTCTTTTATAAACAAGGAATTTTTTACCGCAAAAAAGTCACAGTAAAACCCATTGTGGAAAAATTCCAATAAATTGAAACACTTTCTCCATTTGTTGGGCATGTACGCCGGGTACAATAGAAAACTTGAATTCTACGAATTAAAATAATATTCCCCCCCTCCTCAAAATCGCAGTGCCAGGCACATCCTGGTACCAGATGCGCCAAGCACTGTAGCATCTTCGACGATAACTTTTCCTGCCATCATTAAAGGAAGTAAAACCTTGTGAAGGTTAATTACGTTAATTATTATGAATGCTATATAAAGAGCTTCGATTATCAGTAAGACAAGTTCAGTTCAAGTTTACGTGTGCGTTATTCAAGTTATTCCTTGTTACAAGCCCGAGCTCGTGAAGTCGTTGACTTATCCATTTATCCGAAATACA
>CAJPEX010004090.1:0-24105 GCA_905338405.1 Notodromas monacha
TCTTGCGGAATTTTTAGTGCATTTCTTTCTAGGAACTTTATCTTGTTAGAAAACTTGAACTTGGTGGGCATTTTGTTGGGGAAGTACTGTATGTAATGTCTCCCAGTTCCGTTTTGTTCCACGAGTGCTGTCAGATCATTAACATCCACCAGATTTTTCCGTTAGAAAAATCAAAAGGTTTTGGATGACTTCAAATGGGGTTCCAAAAAACCTGTCTTCCAAATTCGGAAAACTGCGAGTGTATAACTTCGTCGTGATTCCTTTGCACCAAAATTGCCCGGGGTGGAGTGCAAATCATATGTCAGTTTTATTTATGTTTTACTGCAACTTTTCTATTGATTTCCATGAGCTATTACACTATTGTAATTTGCTTAGCAGATATTATACTATACTGCAGTTTTTTTATCGGATGCAACGATAAAGCCTGATGTGAAGTCAGAGTGTTTCAATTTATTGCATCACTGTTGGGATAAGTGACCGGAAACGCCGTAATAATTGTAACTGGTATACTTTAAGAAATTCCAGTGCTGGTCACTTCCTAGTTTTTCTCATAAAATCAGTGTGAGAATAACTGATGGTTGTTTTTTTCCTTTACGCGCATTACGTTGAAATTCATTGTTGTTGTTACCCTCGGAAGTCAGATTCAACTGAAGGAATGTCTTGAGATTCCTTCTTAGCATTTTAATGCTCCAACATAATTGACCCTTCGCGATCAAAATATTACTCTTCCATAAACTTCATGCGATTCATATCATCAACGAGCAATTTTTTCCCCTTCGAAAACAGCTTTTCCCCTTTATTCCTTGAAAGCTGTTTGTTGTCGATGAAATTTTTTACGACGCTGCAGTATATCCCTAGCGGAATTCGCGTGCTTTTAGATATTTCAGTTGTTTTGGCTTCTCGGGTTTTGTTCGCGTGAGAACCAAGGTTGAAAATGAGACTTGGATGCATGAGGATTTTTAAAATATTTATTTTGCTGGGTCGCAGTTGAGAATACCGTGCCTTCTTTTTTATGCAAGGCTCGGCAGGCATTGATATGGCGTGTGTGAGAGAAATTTTGCGTGCCAATCCAGAAGGTATCCTACGACTCGTTTTCTTCGTTATATATGGCTCAGATATGTAAGATGGGAAGGAAAAATCGAGGAACTTTCACCAAGTACGGATGCGTTCCTCCTGATTTCTTCCTGCGGTTCATTTTTCTTGCAAATCCATGGGTTCCACGCGCATCAGCGCAAACGTAAATTCGTTATGGTCGAAGTGGTGCTGAAAGGGAAGTGCGCATTACCCCCGGGTCACCGGATGCTTTGGCATTTCGCTGCATCCTGCGACTGAATTGCTTTCGAGACCTTCTTCATCCTCTCGAGTCCCTGCTTTCAACTTTGAGCGGATGTGCAAGTTCACGAGGAAAGGGTTTAGAAGTGAGATCCCAGGTTTTTTTGCGTTTTTCAACCGCATATGGTTTAACTTTTCATGAAGTTTTTTTTTTTTTCAACGTGCATTTTTGAGAGCGAAGGCCGGCGGAAAACCTTTCAGCTGTGGAAAAATGCATCAAAGAGCTTAGGAAAAGTGCTCCCGATTGTAAGTAGGCAGTTTACAGTCGTCTGGGTTTCTGAAAAAAAAACACCTTGGATAAAACTATGCTTTAACTTCGTCGGAACTTCTTGATTAGGATATTCATATGCATTTTGGAGAGCGAAGGCCGGCGAAAAGCCTTGCAACTTTCGGGATTTGGACAAGTATCTTGAAATTACATTAAAACCTCGCTCGAGGTTCATTGTTGGAAATGTGAGGAGTGCGTATTAATCTCTTCCATTAGGAAATTATCAAATAATAATGCAACGAACTAAATAATTCAGAAGGAAAGGAAATCTCAAGACCTTTGATTGATGGAAAAAGGTATGTGTGATTTTTGAGCTCTGTCCGATTTTTTCACTTTTCAAACAGATTTTCAAGAAAGCATCAAATGATTTATAATTTAAAGATTGCAATGTTCACGTCGATGACATTTAGTTTTTTAATGACTTTCTTGTGGAGTTTGTTAGCCCGAACAATTTCCTTGTCATAGTTGATGAAAGGCTAAATAATCGGCCACCATGTACACCCCACATTACCCCTTACATTCACGGAAGACGTCAGATTTTGTCATTTCACTAAATCCTGCGAGGTTTCAATCCAACTGAGTGTATCAAAGTTGACCCGAAGCCTTCAGTGATTTTTCAGAGTCGAATTCCTAGGCTCAGGAGTCCCTTTTTTCAAGTCACAAATTTGACGAATATATCTTTGCCACGATGTGCAGTAGGAGAAAGCTGATATAATGTACCTGTTCCAAGATAACTAAAAAATTGGGCTCATATTTGTGGAGAATACCGTATTCTGAAGTTAATTTGAGTTAGCATGGGGCTGCAATTTTTTAGGCGCATTTTTATTGCCAAAATGGCCTTGGAAATATGGGCGCATATTATATTTGTTGATGAAGGTAATTTTTAAACGAGACCCGGTATTTATTAATTATCAAGCTCAAAAAGTAATTGAATAAATGCTTGCTGCAATTTCCAGTATTTCGGCATAATTATGGACTCTTTTGTATGTATATACCGTATTTACTGTATATATTGTTTAAATGATTTAGCTTGTGAGTAAAGTATGGGTTGAATCAAAAGACTCCTTTTTCTGAAGAAATTGAATGGAAAGAAATCGATTTTCAATCGCCGGCCAAATTTTTTTTAAATTCTTTTTTGCATCAGAAAAATTTGAGGGGGCGCGTTTTAATGGATCGAATTTCAAACTCAGGGTGACGTAGTATTTCAAGTTTCTTACAAAAACTGTCAAACCCCTGAGTGCATGTGTGTTCAACGCATTCACTCGTTCACATTCTTCAAAGGGGTATTTCCCTTGATGCATCCGAGCATTTGGTTTATTCATGTCGATCCCCTTGGAAAATTCCGGAAATCCCGTAAAGGTCTCGAAGTTGTTATATCCTAATGATGAAGTTGTGAGCCTCTCTGAGTCACGGATTTCAGGAGGAACGTCGTATAATACCATCTGATGACGATTCGAATGACAGAACAGCGCGTGGAATGAAGAATTTTTCCTTTCTTTTCTCCGTCGTCGTCGTTTTTTGCGAATCGAAATCGTCCGGTTGTTTTTTTTTTTTTTAATATTTTTATATTATATTCTCTGATCTTGAGAACGCGTGCCTGGGATCGCGTTTTTGCCGACTTTTGTTTTTTTTTCGATTTCGAAATGTGATTCGTCAAGCTCGTCGACGCGTTAAATTTTACGAATTAAATCATTCCGTTTTTTTTTCCTGCATAGATGGAAGAAATTCCTTCGTAAAAGACGAACGAATTCCATTGATCCAGGCACTAATCAAGATTTTGATTCAATGACATGAAACAAAGCAGCCGGTAATCCTTGCTTCGTAATAACCATTTGACCCAGATTATTTTCAAATGATTGACAACGTATCCGGGATAATACACAGTGACATTTACGGGTAGATCAGTACTACTGCGTATATTTCATTGATTAATCTTTTTCTGTATGGTGAATTAATCTTTTTCTGTCTTTGAATAGTAACAGATCTTTCCTGGTACAGTATTGGATTATCTTGACGCCAGATCTTTATCCGTATGATTCACGTTTTTCTTTATTTTGAGCCCACTTTAAAGAATTATTCTTTCTTTTTGATCTTCTTGGCAAACTTCTTGAATTTAAATATGCTTAGAATACCCTCTAGTCACATTTAAAGTGATATTTGGTCATCAGTTTACCCCGTGAGCTAGAATTTCGTTCGTTTTTGGTCAAATTTTTCTGATCTAGAATATAATATAACCGTGTTGCCATTTTTACTGCCAAGTTTATTTCAGAAATTTACTACTTAGAGGTGAGAAGCATGAGTTCCGCCAAAATGGGATAGTCTTTTTTCTTGAAGTGTAACTTAACACATTTCGAATTTCGGCTTTCATAAGACTCAGTGATTGTATTCATCCTACTTGCATTATTTTGACAAGGAATAAACGCGAATTGGCTTGAAGATTCACCATACAGGAAAAAGGTTGATCAATGAAATATACGCAGTACTAGTGATCTTCCCGTAAATGTCACTGTGTATTAAATCCTACTCTTAATTATATCATGAGTAACTTTTATAAGCACTGTATACAGTACTATCATGAGTATATTAGAGAAATTCTATCGTAAAATTCACTCTATTTTTTTTTTGAATATAAATAGCTCACTTCGTTCGAGAGATATCAAAATTTTTTTTATTTCTCCGAGTGTTCGTAACTCAAGACGTTATCCGATTTCGAGGCTTTTTTTTTTAAAGTTTCAAGTGTCCCCATTAGTCGAAGCGTCCCTGTGTTGGGGTCCCGCTGTGAATGTGTGCTATATTTCAAAAGCGCATGTTAAAACTTACTTCCATTTACCTTGAATGATTGCATGATGACTTTAAGAAAAAATATGAAGGCGCTTGATTTCTTCAAATGGGTCCCGAGTACAACATGAACTGGCTTTATAAGAGATGCACTCTGACAGATTAAGTTGAGATTTTGCTGTGTACAGTATCCTGCAGTAATGGGCGTGTAGGCAGCGACTCTCGCCAGCTTCCTCATGGCCTGATAAACAGTCCCCTCGTATTTGAGCTTCCCATCGTTTTGTATATGTGACAGGGCGGATTTTTGTAAAGGGCAAACGGTGACCGCGGATTACGGAAGATAAGTGAGATTCTTCCGTTTTCCTCTATTTTTTTTTTCTCATTATATCACTCCGCGTACGTATTAGGCTTCAGAAATGTATCAAATCTTGAGTCGCGTGTACTGCACCAAAATTCGGGGAAGCTGTGGTATTTTTCCGTTGCCCATGAACTTGGTTGGAATAATGGTTCTAAATATTATTTCAGTGTGCCCTGTGACGGTACTATAGTTGGTTAGGCTTTCGTCCAAAAAGATAATTCGTTTATATTTTGGAATTAGGATTTGTAGCTCTTGAGGGTTAGAAGAACCGCCTGGAAATACATTAGAGTTCCTTTAGAGCGGAAAAGTTTCGCAAGAAGAATTTTGAGCAAGATGATGTATTTTAAAATCCGGGCTAATGAACTACAGTATAGGCCTTCGCCTGTAGGATCGCATGATGATCGAAAACTAGGCAGATCAGATTGAAAAAAAAAAACTTTTTCTGATGATGTTTTCATCCTTGCAAATTTTGAAGTGCAACACATTTCCCAGATGACCTCAAGAACTTTTCTTCAAAAAGTCAGTTGCTTTTCGTGCTCATTATTAAATCATGCTCATGCAGAATTTACAAAAATATTCCGAGTTCCCGGGGTTTTAAAAGTTGAACTCAATTTGAAGAAACTTTTCCTTTGACATTCAATACGATCGAGGGAAGGAGTGCGGCTTGAAATAAAATTGCAGTGGCTGCCTTGTTTTCTCTGTTTTGATTCAAATTTTGACACGGTTAATCGAATGTACTGTACATTAATTGAATCCTTGATGAAGGTTGGATTTCATGTTCGAATGTTTGTGTGTCAATAGAAGGAGTAAATATGTCCTTCAACAATCCCATGAAGAAAACGGGCGCAATATTTCCTTGAAAGAATCGTCCATCTTCACGTGTTTAGAAATCACAAGCGTTTGAACTTGTTTTCGTCGCCGTCCGAGCTGTACGAATGTTGAAAAAAAAAACATTTCACACAGGTGTAAATGTTGTTTCCTGTACTTTGAAAAGACTGAAAATGACATGCTCACGGTTCATTTTTAGAGCGTTATCGGAAACGAACAGAACGTGTCAGTTTTCGAGATACGTTCATGTCCTACTCGCTGATGAAGCGTCTTAATGCAGGTTGAAGCTTAAAAAAAAAACCGGGACACATGGAATTCGAGGTATAAAAAAAAAATAAAAAAGAATAAAACTGAAGCTCTTGCAATTATCTTTGAATGACGATTGGAGCTTCCTAAAGTTTAATTTCCTTCTGTATGCCATTTTTGCCACTGCACTCATTTGAAAACAAAAATGAAGAAAAGAAAAATGCATACTTAGGGTTGATGGGGTTTGTACCGAGGCTTTCATGGGTATAAATGCAATCAAACCCCGTTACAACATCCGGATAAGCTGCCACCCCCGGCAACCGCCAATTCGTTTTGAAAAACAAACCTTCCCTAATGATAAAAGCATTGGAAACCCCGTTAAAATGCCATACGCCAAAATTATTGACAACTCAAATATGCTCCTGTCAGTTAATTTTGTCTTTGATAGCCTGCCAACGAGATTCGAGTTTCTGAGAGAGGTCTCCAATAAAAAAATAAAAAAACAAAGATGCCACAATTTACTTCTTTGGAGCATTATCTAGACATAATTTACGCATCTAGGGTTATTTTGATTTATTTTAAAGAATAAGAACTTTGTTCATATGATACCGAATTTGCATGTAATTTTATTTGTTTTTGAATAAACCAACAACCCCGTTAAACTTCCACGAACCTCCCAAAGGAATGGTGGCGGCTTCTCGACGTTTACGATATCCTTCAAGCCTTAAAAAAAAATCAAAATCTTCACCGTCGCGAAGATAACTGATTATTTTTTCTTGACGGAATGTTCAGAATACATATATTGAAAAAAAAGTTATGTACTGTACTCTACTTGCTTGTACAGTGATCAGGAACTTTCGTCCATTCCCGGGTACGAGGAGTTCTCATCTGCCCGTTTCCTATTGGAATGGGTGACACGCGAAGATGGCGTTTCGTTTAACCCGGGAGGGATCGAGTGTGCCTATTGACGCCCGGAACTGTCGATTCTCATCCGCACGTTTCTTCCTCTTCTCCCTCAGATGACGTGACGGAGCTGCTGAAGGAGATAATGTACGAGGCCAAGTACCTCACTAAAGCTGAGCGGTGCTCCTTGTTCCTCGTCGACAGGGACCGAAGCGAGCTGGTGGCCAAGGTTTTCGACGGCTCTGAGGTGAGGCTTTCACCTTAGTTTGGTCTTCGTTTCGGCATAGATTCCTAGAATGAGTCTTCTTTCATGGCCATGACCCATTTTCTGCAAGATCCTTTTTTTTTTTATTTATCTCACGAGTCTTGATTGTCGTCCAGTTCGTTAATGTGGGCGATATGAGGTGAATAGAATTTGCAGTATGGTATATTTCTGAATGTAGGTCAGTTGCGAGGGTGATGTATCATTGGTTTGGCATGTGTATTGAAATACTTTTCCGACACCGACAAAGGTCTTCTGATCGTGACGGAAAATGTGTCTGCCTCTGTGAGACATATATGTTCCCCGAGAAAATACTTTTCCCCGAAGGCAGTTTTTCCGCTATAGTAGATTCTGCTGGGGCTTCTTAAAAAATGCCGTATTTACTCGAGTACCACGCGCACCTTTTTTTCTCAAAATTATGGGGGGAGAAAAGAGGGTGTGCGTCATATGCGAGTACATTCTCCATTTTTCGAAAAGTTTTTCTAAGTTAAGGTGTCTTTTGTAATTGAGTATAATCGAAAATGTGGACGAATTTTATCAGAACAACTTATGGTCATGGAAATGGTTGTGAATTACAGCTCTTGAATGCAGGTTCAATTCGTATTTAAATTCAAATAAAAGTTTTATTATTTTGAAAATTTGCAGTTTTAGGGTTACTAAAAATGGAGCGCGTGTCTTACTCGGGGATATATAATTTAATCGAAAATTTAGACTGAAAAACTCGGGTGCGGGTCATACTCGAAGGCGCGTGGTACTCGAGTAAATGCGGGTACCTTACTTGAATATTTTCACTATATTAACGAGATGGTAAATTTTAAGTGCTTCTTGTTGCCTTTGAAACGTTTCTTCCAATTACAAACAGTTTAGAATGGATATGAATGCATTTTGACCAACAGAAAGCGTCAGGAGTGAAATGCTTGTCCGACGCCGACGAATATTTTATGATCGTGGCAGAAAATGTGTCTTCTTCTAAATGACATGTTCCCCGAAAAAATATATCCTCACCCGAAGGCAGTTTTTCGCTTAATGCTGCGGGGGTTTCTCAAAAAACTACTGCTGTAAACTATTTCCATAATATAAACGAGATGGTCAATTTTACCTACTTTTTGTTGACTTCGTAGTGCTTGTTTCAATTAAAAACAGTCCAGAATTGATTTGGCTGCATTTTGACCCGTGGAACGTGTCAGGAATGGCTTTTAAAACGTTATTATGCTTCAGCCTTTTTTCGTATGATCGTCAAGTTTTTAGGGGTAACATTTTTCCGAAGATTTTTTGCGACTGCGTAAGGGCTTCTGAGTTGTCTTATTTGGCAGCATTATTGACACCATACATATTTTCCATTTGAACTTCTCCGTTTTAGTTTCCTCCGTTATTAAAAATATCGACCGAATGATTTACAAGGGTTATATATCGAGCTAACTACGGGCATTCGTGAAATTTAAAAGCATTTTGCTTGGTTTTTTAGCTGACTGGCTTCTGAGGGTTTCTATTGAAAAAAATAAACTAACGCATTCATTGCTTCCTGCTGAAAGCATTCTCGGCGCATACAACGGTTTTGAAAATTCATTCTTTTTGCATGGTGGTATGGGTCCTTGGTATGGGCAGCTGCACTATATGGGCTAGAAATATGGCCAGAACATCCCCTTCTCAGAAAAATGGATACACTACAGAACCTATTTTACAGATGGTTTTTTCACATTCCAAAATCATGCAGCATTAGAGCTCTTGGATTATTATTGGGACGTTGTTGTGCAGTGTGTAATGTAAACAGTCGCTTTCTGATGTTCTTACATAGGTTGGCAATAGCCAATAATCAACTTTCAACAGAAGCAATTAAAGAATTTTGGAAACTAACAGTATCTGAGAATAAACTCCCCACTACGGTAAACTTAAAATTACAGGGATTCAAGACATTCTACAGTCAACCCCCGTTAAACCGCCCCCCAATAAACCGCCACCCTCACCTCCCGCCAAAATTTTGCCCCAAACAAATCTCCTCTATGTTAAGATGATGGGGAAACCTCGATAGGCCGCCATCCACCAACAATTTTCTGGCCACAAATCTGCACCTGTCCTTGTTTTTTTACCCCGTTAAACCGCCAATGTTTTAATTTCCTGACCAAGGCTTTCCTCTTACTTCTTCTTCAACTCTGTACTTTTTTTTGAAACAAGCAACATTTTCCCTTCTTCCAAAAATACTCTTCAGAGTTTAATTTTTCTCCATAAATCCTTGAAAATTATGGTCTGCAAGTACTCTTCAGCAACTCTTTTGACTTTCCAAATTATTTGCAGCTTTTTTATCCCATTGCATTCATATTGGCTGCAAAACATAATTATCTTCATGCTTCCAGCAAGATATTCCTTCAGAGTTTAGAATACTCCTGAAAGTTAAGCAGGGAATGTATTTTTGAATTTTTTCAGACATTTGTGGCTTGTTTGACAAATTAATGGATTCTTTGTAATATTTTTAAAATGTGTATGGCTATTCTTTTACTTAAATCAAGCCCTGCTGATGTTTGAAATGCATCATCCTGAAGTTGTCAACATGCTGCAAACATAGGAATTTACATGGATGTGCTGGGGTAATTTTTGAAATATTTTTAGTTTATAAAAAATAAATAACCCATTCTATTGGAAAAATATTGAATGAATGATTTATATTTCAATCTTCATCAGCATACCAATTGGCAAGTCATTTAAATCATCGTTATGAATGATGATCATCTGGTATGGAGACTGCTGGAAGTTGCAAATACACACTTTGATTGTCAGTTTCAGAAGTGTACAGGATAGGAAGCAAGGAATTTGAAACAGCCCCTCTCTTTGTCTCTTATCCTTGTACAAATAATTTTCTGAGTTGAAAATCTTCTCATGAAATGCTTATGAATTGTTATCTTTCCAACCATTCAGGGACAAGAAAAAATTTATCTCAGTTACAATGTGAAAAAAGTTTTCCTCTAATTTTCTGTGATCCTGTTTTGTGTGCCAATGATATTGTATATTCCACCCCCCCCCCCCGATGAACCACCACCCTCAATAGACCGCCACCCTCGTTAAACCGCCAAAATCTTGCTGAACAAACGTTGGCGGTTTAACGGGGTTTGACTGTATGAATTAGCACCCCCCCCCCCCCCCCCGGATGAACCACCACCCTTGATAGACCGCCACCCTCGTTAAACCGCCAAAATCTTGCTGAACAAACGTTGGCGGTTTAACGGGGTTTGACTGTAACATTACTGTACTGTACTTCTCTTCCTACAAATATTTTCTCTGCAATAACGGATTTTTTGTGGTTCCTGATATGGGTTCTAATTTATGGAATACTGAATATCTACCCATCTCATCCAGGTTCTCCAAAAAAAATCAGATCCTCTTGTAGAGAGAGTCCACATACGCAAGCATGCTTTAAATAATTTTTCAGATTACAGTATCAGTTTTTCGTGTTCAATTTGATGATTCGGTTCCAAGCTTGCAAAGACTTTTTCATATACAGTACTGTATTGCAAGGATTTCAGGAAATAATTTGCATGAAATCTGCTACGGCATTAATTGGGCAGAGCATTTCTCTGGAAAATTCAGTCATTTTTCTGTTCAATTTAAAAAATGCATGTAATTCAACATTTATTTTGCATGTATCACAGAAGTTAAAGCTTAATGGATTCATCAGAAACGCATCAGGTTGCACAAAAAAACTTTTCATTTTCTTCACCATCATGGTGCAAAAGTCAATCCAATTTGGCATTCTGATTTCGCAGCACATTCACAGAAATGGTGCCAAATATATGGCATCATCACACCACATGGAAGAGTTTCATCGCATGCCAAAAAAAAAAATCAGCATCATCATACCTGCGCCCAGGAACACAATACAAAAAAAAAAAACCTTTCTGCTTCCCATCAAAGACTTCGCCATTACAAGAGTTGCAATACAAAAAGCATCGAGATTACGATAATTTCTTTCTTGTCAAATAACACAGAGCACAATTGATGGAAAACAGAAAAGCAAAAGGCACATTAATCAAAAGCTGGAAGATTCTTTTTCGAAACCATTTGGGGAAACGAGGAATTTTGGCCATCAATCAGGTTAGGTACATCAAATGAGAATATCACATTCCAAAAGCAAATCTGGGCTTCAGAAACAAAAACAAACATGGTTGCTTTGTGCGACTCGCAGCGCCCTCTGCTGTCACAAATATCAGTCACTCTTCAGGATGGTCTTGAAGGGATTCGGGCCTCTTCTTTTTGCCTTTGCTGTAAAATAAAAAAGACACAAAATAACTATTTACATCATACGGAATAATTACACAACATGTTTAAAAAATATTGTCACAGCAAACTTCCCAAATCCAGTACAGTGCACCTTTGAATAACAAACTTCTTCAGTAGCTTTTTCAGGGGATAAATTCCAGATTTGAAAATTCAAAATTTGATTTAAAAATTCATGGTATAATCTAGGTAAAAATAATACACTNGGTGATTCGGACGCATTTAATCAACGCTTTTAATTCGAAATATGAGGCATTTTGAGAATTCTAGCTTTGAATCGTCTTCATTTTCGAACGCGAAATGTCATCTCCTGAAATTTAAATGCTGGGGACGCACTACTGACGATTCAGAGACTTCACTGAAGAGTAATTTTTTGGCATACAGTGCGTGGATGTACACATCGTTGCTTTAAGTCTTACTTTGCGGGAATCAGTGTGAGATACAATATCTGAAATCATGCATGAATGGAACGGATAATGGGTGTTGAGATGACTTTTTTCACTTACTTTCCATTGCACAACAAATAAGAGAGTTGAAAAAAGTAAGGAGACAAGAAATTATCGAAACAATCGTTTGGAATAAGTTGATCATCTGAACTTTTTTAATCCTGCTCGACATACTTCGTTGATATTGGAAAATCGGACTGCGCGCAAAAATGAGACACCGATCATTGTATTGCATTTTCTCTTCAATCTTTTCTGATATCAGTAATATCGTTACTATAGATTTTTGAAGTTGTAAAACTCCGGAATTTCGAAATATTTTCGTCCGAAAGTTTGTCGAAAACGCCCTCCTTTCGTTTGGCTCCGTGGTGGTGAAACGTCGAAAATTCATGGAGGAATAGGGGAAATGTGGGTGAGATCTTGGACGGGTCTCGGATTCTGGGTTGAAGTTCCTAATTTCCTGAGATTTTCTCCGTCGCTTCTGGGTTCCCAATTCCACCGTCTGTCGTTTCTGGGACATCGATTCTGGAAGGGAATTTCATGTGGATAGCGTCTGTATTCTGCTGGTACTGTATTTGGCGCTCAGGGGCTACACTGATCTCTAAGAAAAACCCTCAGGTCCCGTTCTCTCTACGGAATTTTTACGGTACATCAATTTCATTTCAGGACCGTCGCCAGGTCTGTGTTTATTTTGGAACTTTTCACTTTTTTTGCCAAAGCTTCGAATGAGGAACGAAGGAATTTGAACTAACTTTAACACGAAATCGTCACACCAATGAAGGACTTTCTCATTTTATTTCGGGGTGTAAAAGTGAGCATAGGTATGTATCTGTTCTTATTCATGAAATTACGATTTTGAACAAATTGACTGCTATATTTCGGGAGATTTTAAAACTCGTTTCTCCGTTTTTCTGCTCATGTTTGAAGAAATTCAGACTACTGTGTATTTTTATATGATATTTCATTTAAAGTGACACCCATCAATTAAGCCTGAAAAAATTATCCTTGGACCTATGTCTTTGATACCTGCTTCTCGTTTGAAATGTCAATTACGATACCTTGAATCGGTATCTAGACTACCACAATCCTCCGAAGACTCAATAATAGTCTGCTGGTCTAGTTGTAGAGCGACATCTACCCGAAACCCTTGTATTTACCCACGTGCCTGTTAACATGATACCGCGTATTACCCGATTTCTATTCCTTCTCTTCAGAATTCGTGATGACAGGTGAGTAGGTGGCAGAAGTAAAATATTAAAACCGAACTCGATTTTTGAATCCGGCAGGAAATTCCGGGAGGTTGAAATATAACGCATCCTCAATTTTTAAGAAGTCACGTCAGGTCAACGAAGAAAACGACGCGTCATCCTCGAGATGTCTTATTAACGTTCCCAAATATATTCATAAGCAAAATTAGTGTACGAAGAAAAAGAAACTACCTCCGCGAAATTATTAGTGAGTCGTTCACGGATGGTAAGAACCAGAACGAGAGAAAATCCTACATTTGTCTCACAAAAAATTTGGACGTGCGTTTGATACCCGTGATGTATCCCTTCCGTATTTCGGTGAGCTTCAAAATTGGCGAGCTGTTGCCATGGGAATTTCGAGTATACCGTATTTGAGGAAGGAATACGGCGGGGTAGATTTTGCACCAACATGTTTTGTGTTAGGGTGGATGCCTTACTAAAATGGCACCGGCTCGAATCTTCGCACTGTTTTTGACGGAAATGATCTATCTTCGTTGTAATTAAATACCCAGTGTATTCCTCGAGATCACTGTCATCCTTGAAAAAAAAAACAGCTCAAGTTTCATTTCAAGCTCAAGGCTTTCAACTATTTTTTTTTGGCGCCGGATGCAGGGTGAAAGAACCCATCAACCCATGCCTTCTTGACATTTGGTCACCGTCCCAGTAACGGGGGCCGTGTTTGTCACAGGTAAAAGTCAAGACTCGAGTTTAATTTTCTCCCCTAGATTGTTCTTCAAGAAGTTCTCAGGACAAGATGCTCTTCATTGTGTGTGAAATATTGCGTATATGCACGTTTAATTAAACTTGAGCACGACGTTCAACACTCCTCGGGGAAAATTGCGTTTTCTGAAGTATTTATCGCTGGATTCGTGGAAAATTGCCGTGTGGAGAAAAAAAACATTAATTGCTGTATTGAAAAATCAAGAACTCGTTTTGATATCTCACGCATCCTAGGAATAATTTGTTGTTTAAGTAATTGTATTGGGCTCTGAAGAGGAAAATACGTGTTTTAAAAAATGTAGTGCTCGTTGATTTATGCGTCAAGAATTTTGTGGATGAGTTGTTTCAAGAAAACTACTGTGTGGAAAATGTTCAGAAGAAAAGCGGGGTGGCTTTGAATCAATCCTTGTGTCATTGTATATCAATGGAAATTTTTTGGAGCATGGGAAATTAAACTTTTAGTTATTGATTCATCACTAAGTAAAAAGCCAAATTAAATAAAAAAGAATAATTTCTCGGAGGATGCTAAAAATTCCGCCTCATCCATCTCATTTACGCAGACAATGATGGCTGCCCTGAGCTTTCTACCAATTTCCCTAATTTCCCAGGCGCCAGGAACTGGTCATTTATCAAGAACAGCCAAATGATCTCTATTTCTCCTCCCGAGTCCAGAGCACTTCTGGTTTGTAGCCAGGATTTCCTCCTTTTTACAGGTGATTCCGCCTTCCTTTGACACAAATTTAATGCAGTTGAACATCGATAACTCGAATTTAAGTCGAGCATCTCCCTTATTTGTTTCATGTCCCTTTTCGATTTCCTTTGAAAACAATGAATCAAATATCTCCCTCACTTTAAGTCTAGCTTTCCTCCTCAAACCTCCATAACCCTAATTTTCGGGAGGCCTTTTGGCTATTATTTTTTTTTTGACGCATGAAAGAGAAGAGCAATAAAAATATAACTTCATGTGTTTTGCGAGGAAGGGAAAGACTTATTGAACAAATACAAGCCCTTTAATTCAACTTCCGTGTCCTGATAACTCATTCACGATGCAATTGAAGGCCCAGAATATTACCAGTTACAATTTCCTATAATTTTCCGTCTTTTCACCGGCGAAATGTTTTTTTTTTCTTCAACTGAAACCTCTCAAACTTTTCCCTTGATTTTGCTTGATTTTTGGTTTTTGCTTTTCCCTTGAAGTTCGAATTAAAAAGGTTCGACTGTTATTACACTATTTGTAGATGGAATTTCAAGTTTTTGTAGGTATAGTTTTAGTTGAAGCTTCATCTGTGTTTTGTTATACAATTTTTAAGAAATTGAGAATTTTTCCAGAAGAATTTTTCCGAAGTCAGGCCATAGTTCAGCAACAGGTGGAGATCATAAACCAAGTTTAGAACGTCTTGAATGAAAATTACCTGAATGAAGATTTGTGTTCATTAATGTGTGAGTTAGTTGTAATAAAGAAAAAATCCTGATCCCCATCGAGGAACTCGACCTTTACTCGGGAGTTTCTCCTCTAGAAGCATTGAAATGGCAAAGCAAGTAACCTAGAAATTTGCTATGACCGGGTATTTCTTGTCGTGGTTTGAACCCATGCGAAGAAACCCGCTGAGTTCGAGAATTACGGGAGCAGTGCGTCGACCTCGTCGGGCGAAATCCGGCTCTGATTCCATTGCGTCGATGCAGTACCCAAAGGATGGCCCACCTCGCGTTCAAGAATGAAGGGTACTACTCAATTTGACCTCGTCAGAAGAGCTCCCACTGATTCAGATATATTTTTGATTTATTGATCAAAACTACAGTGAAGTACGAATCATTCATAATTGGTGAATTCGACCGGTGTGCCCCGAAGTTCGAATTCAAAGGCATCCTAGCTGCTCGAGCAACTGGTCTTGTTAAGATTGTAAATATCATTTTTTTTAAGGCTCGTATTTCGTAATGCCTGTACTGTGTCAGAAAAAAATTGCATTGTCAATCCAAAAATGAAGTTACTGAAAGAACATCAGGTTGCTGTATTTTTGCTGTCATTTTCAATCTTCACTACCATTACGAGGCATCCTAACGTTCGCCCGAAATATCGAGGATCCTGTGTATTTACTGTACTTTTAAAATTAAGTCAATCCGCCATCAATAGACGTAATTTAACGAATGATCCATTTCCAATGCTTTGTTGGAATGCTGTATCCTCTCAAGTGGAAATTGCAGCATTATAATAGTATAGTTCGTGCATTTTCCTAAACCTGTGTAAGATTGAGGATAAAATTTAGTGCAGTTTCTCAGTCCAGTCTCACGGGAAACTGGAATTGCATGGCATGTATGCAGTACGATGCATTTAGACTGGTAAGATACTTTTATGGGATTATATGAAGATAAGAAGCTTCTAAATGCATTAAACTGTGGACAGTAAAACTTGCGGCATCTGATTCTTCCTATGTGATTTGGTTAAAATCTCGCCGCTCGGCCTGATGTCTGAAATCTGATACAAAAAGTATACACAGGTATATCAGTGTATGATCCGATGGTTGTCGATATTTATAAATCGCGGAAATCAATAATTATCCGCGAGGGTTGTCTCATTATCAACTGACTTAGATGGATCAAACTGTCATTGAAAGAAGCATATTCTTCCTGGGCATGCATTTCTTGTGTAATACCTTTACTGATGATCATGCTCATTGTTTTTATTTCTATACGGAGATCCACGGTTCAGCATCGATTAAAACCGCTGCGAATTGACTCCAATGCAATGCTTTTAAGTTTTGAACTGCATGTCCTCGTGATTTAAATCATTATATCTGAGCGTATCTCCCTCTGTGAGACGAAAACTCGACAATATTTTTCCCGGAGTCACAACATTGCCGGGTGGTGAACATTGTTCGTTGATGCACTATTTTTTACCGGTCTGTCCAAGCATTATATTTGAAGCACATTCGATGTTTTGTGCTGATCTGTATGCAAGGAGAAAGCGATATTTATGTTTTCCCCTAAAATTAAGAGCGAAGTAAACGATAGAGGTTGTGGTGGAGTAGTTGAAATTTGATCTGCATTTCAAGCACTGCGCTGAAAAGAAAACTTTGGAACAAGTAGTTTGGCGAGACAATTTTCGTACAGTTTTTTCCTTAGTGCAGAAAAGTTTGGAAATTTTCAATAGTTCGGACATGTTTTTATACATTTGGTTTTTATTTTTAGATTTGTCTGAAAAGCTAGTTCGAATTACAGTAGTTTATTTGAATCAAGTATGACGCACGTCTCGATTCGATATATCTTCTGAGGTTATTTTGAATATATTAAGATCCAACGGGGTTAAATCGGATGAAGACGATTGGTTGAATGCAAATACTTTTTTTTTTTTTAATCGTCTTCAAAAATTACTCTTTTTCTGCAATAAGATGTCAAAATAGATTATTCTCCGAGTTTACAAATGGACGCCGCAGTTGGCCATCTTTTGGCTGAAGGGAAATCACGATGGGCACCCGCATTTTGTGGGTGCTGGTGATCGGGCCGCGTATATAGTCCCGGGGATAAACTATGGGGGTGAAGAAGCGACGCGCCTTAATAAGGCTTCTCCTCGGAGCCAGTAGCCATTTCTTCCGCATTTTCTTCTGTTGTGGAGAGACACGTCAGCGACGTTTTGGGGTTTGATTCGTTCCCATTGACTCATTCTCTGTGATGTGCAGTTTTGCTCGCTTTGTGGCCCCCATGTCGCTTTACGGTTCTCCCTTAGGCTCCCTCGCTTTTCTAGGAAGCATGGGCAAAATTTTTTGGAGGCTTTCTTGAACTTGAAGCAAAACTTAAAAAATAAATCTATGCTGGCTACTGGAAGAATTAAGAATCACCGGATTCCCTGCCGAATTGAAGCTGTTTTTCTTTTTTTTTAGGAAAAAAGCTGTCCAGAATCACAAAATTTCCGGTTGGTGAAAATCCTTCTTATTCTTTAAACGAATCTATAAGATACATATAATTGACGCAGATTAGCTTGAGATCGCTGTTTTATTCTGGTCTATATTCAAAGAGAAAGTGATGTATTTTTTTTTNGTTTACAGAGCCTACTTTGAATAGGCTTATTTATTTCAATTTCCAAGAGTTGTGCAGGTGGAGTCAACATCTTTTACACAAACAATTCATTCAGTAAATGTATTTGGGCCTCTTTGCCAATCTTTTCACACAATTCATTCACTCCGCATTTCTGCGCACTCATTTCAGCACCAAGCCCAATTTTCTTCAGCTGTAAGCAGATTGAGAGAACTCTCAAGGAATACATTTGCAAAAATAAAACAACCCCCGTCCTTGATCCACATCCTGGATCAAGGAAAAATCTAGAACAAACCAAATTATTAATAAAAGCTCAATTTCAGCTGTAGATCACTACCAGTTGTCAAAAGTCGTTGCTTGGAGCATCTTCACGCGAAAGAGTTTTGCTGAGAGGAAATTTTGTTGTTTGATTTAACTTGTCTTGTGTTTTGGGACTTGTAACATTTCAAAATATATTTCAAACTTTTCTTTTGGAATCTGACCAGAGATTCCCTGCCTTGTCCCGGGCAGATTCCGCATTTTTATTCCTTTCTTAATCTCACCTGAATCTTTATTTTATTCTCATTTAAATTTGTGTTGAGATCTTTTCTTTAGTTAGAATCCTCAACAACATTCAAGTGAAAAAAAGTAGAAGTCCCTCTATGCTGGAGGTAATTTTTAAAATTAGTTAAATATGGATGGTAATTCGGTGAGAGAAATGCCCAAAAACTTTTCTCACATCAATTTTAGGGTTGGAAATATCTGTTTCTGATAATTTGGCCTGACATTTATTTGCAATTCTATCACAAAATGTCCCTATGTTGAGTCAGTGTCCTCATGTTGGGCCTTATTTATTGATTTCTTCTGGGAAAATAAGTTTCCCTATGTTGAATTGTCCGCAGGTCGAGGTGTCCGCATGTGGGAGTCTCACTGTATTTCTCAGGCTCCAGTGATTGAACCCTATTTAAAAGCTCAGTTGAATTTTATAACCCGAAAATGTGGGGTTGGAGCGTAATTCTGTTGGTGCAAATGCATTAAGGAATAATGAAATAACTCGATCAGATAAGGAAAGACTAAGAAAATCCCTGGCCGCATCCGAGTTTATCCTGGAACCTTTTTCGAGAAAAAACACGTTGCCTAATTTATTTTTGAACTCTTCTTTGCCAAACCTCAAATCCAAATGTGTAAATTTTGGATTATGAAAATTTTCAATCGAGACAAGTCCTTCTTGTTAACCGGAAGGGTCTCTTATGATCTGACCTTTGAACGCTGGAGATTGAATTTTCGCCTCTCCGAGTTGTGGCTGCTTGCTGCGAACAATTCAAGTGTGAGGCTCGATGGATGACGGAAAGCTATTGTCTTTTGCTGTAATTGAACTTGGAACTCCACATACTCGAGATGCGAGCGTTGTCCTACTCCATCCATGCCAGCAGTCTGGTGGAAATCTGAAGGAAACCTGGGATTTCATGGGAATATCCTTACGAGTAAAGACGTTTTCCACGACAGAAATCCTGAACCTTTGCTATATGGGTTTCATCGCTGCTCTTGAGAAATTGAGCGTAGAAAATTTCGATTCGAAGAATGATGTTGAAATTTGATTTGAGGAAAAGTTTTACTGTAGTACGGTACATTCAATATTTGTGCAGAATTTTTTCTGTAAAATAAGCCTGTGACTAAAAACTATCGTTGGCGCGTCTCGGGACGCGCCTGTAGTCATTAGAAAAAACCCTTTGACAGGGGCCCCAAAAAGACAAATTATTGTAAACTCGACAAACTGTCGAGAATATCAAAACACAAACCCATCTCTGGGGAAACGACTTCAGCTAAGAGTCAAATGACCCCTCATTCCCCACTTTCAAGAAGATTGAATATCCCAAAAGGGTGTCCAAACTTTGCCAGCTGCTGGCCCCCAGTTGTACCCGCCTGTATCCGGATACTTACTATCTTTATTATCGTGTTCTGCGTCAACCGCTGTCAAAAAACCATGTCCCCCCTGTCACTTAAACAATTTGTCTTCTTCTGTAAAAACATGCGCAGCCTTGTAAAATTTACTGAAGTTGAAAATCACCCAGTTTTCGGGAGAAAATTTACCCGCCAAGTGCCTCAAATTTCTCGTCTTGAAAAACACCAACACCTGGTGTTTTTCTGTGCTTCAAACCCAGCTGCTGGGATACCCTGCAGGTACCATGTTCCCCCGCCCCCCTTTTTCAGCATAAAAACCCCAGATTTTTTGGCTGAAAACACAGTCCAAATTTTGCATGCAAAGCGTTACGTTGTGTTCTCAAAATTGGTATTTGCTGAAATATTTACAAGTCTGCAAAAACTGTTGTGCATATTTTCCTGTCAAAACTGTTGTGCATATTTATCTTGTTATACTTACCTGTTGATTTGAACAAAGGTTTGCGCTGTTTGGGAGAGAATCCCTGGTTGGTTCGCGCACCGGCCAATTGCTGTGTTGAATTTATTCTTAAATCTTCCATTTTTTACAAATTCTTCAGTTTACATCTGTCAATTGATTATCTTCTAAGGTGTTCTTGATCACACTCAATAAGTTACATCAATAATATTTATCAAGGTGTATGGCTTGAAAAACTTCTTATAAAACCGTACAATATTGAGGAACTGAGTCTGAAAAGAATGGGATACAACTATTGCACGATGGCGGGAACTCGCAGTAAATACTGAAGTGGTCTTTCCAATTTCTTGAGCCTTGACAATTTTCAAAATTGCCATGGGCTTTGTACTGAACATTCCCATTAAAACGGATCAAGCCATGGGATCTGCGAAGACAAACTCCTCATCTGAGATGGAAGGCATTTTTGAAATCAGAAAGTTCGAAAAAATCTGTTCAATGACGTCCTACTTCAGCTTTTGGTGTTTATTTTTTCGGTGAGTGAGATCAAGGAAGAATTATGAATATGATAAGTATAGGGGACTTGATTATTTTAGTTCGCGTAATTTTTTTTTATCGAAGCAGTATTGAGATCTTGTATTCTTTTTCCAATGTTTTTTTTAATCTTGATCTGTCTTTTTCGCCATCAATTTACTGTATCCAGTCGTAAGAAGGTATAAGTGAGTTTCGAAACTATTTCGAGCCTGAGAAGGTTTCCTTCAATGTATATATATTTTTATTTGGTGCCGGATCTTTATATATTTTGGTGCATTTACAAAAATGTTAGACTTTAAAATTATTTTATCATTATAAGAAATTCTCAGCCGGACGAGAGGCGCCTTTGAAGAACAGGAACA
The DNA here is from genome assembly GCA_905338405.1 of Notodromas monacha. Taxonomy (NCBI): domain Eukaryota; kingdom Metazoa; phylum Arthropoda; class Ostracoda; order Podocopida; family Cyprididae; genus Notodromas; species Notodromas monacha. The sequence goes on from CAJPEX010004090.1 coordinate 20,909, forward strand.
TGACTGAAAGAAACTGGAAATCAGAACAGTTCTTTTTTTTTTTTTTGTAGCTGTCGACGTTGTAAAAAGAGCAAAGAGGGAATTTTCGGTGAAAAAAAATTGTGATGAACTTGGAGTGAATGGCGTTGGAAGTTTGTCAGAATTGTAAATCGAGTCCGCGAAAATCGTCGTCTAGTGTTGTCAACCAAACTTTTCATCGTCTGTCAAGCTCTCTTGAGCAATGGATCTGTCTTGAAAGGAAGATTCTTAGTAAGAAACCTCGAAAAACGTGAGTAGGATCAACTTTTCATGTTTTTGTTCATATTTTTTAAAAGAATCTTTAGTTTCGCGTCTATGAAAAATCTCCTCTCCGAAATTTGTGTCCACGTACCTAGAGAAGTAAGTTTGAAATGACATATCCGGTTGTTTGCGCTGAAGTTATTATACGAGGTACAGTACCTTATTTTGTTCCATTTCTTCTCTGAAATTAAGGCACGGGTATTTTTTCAGACTTCTTGTAAACAAATTAAAATGTTTCAAACTTGTTTCATTAATGAATTTAATCTGTCCTTAAATCAGGTCTACTGCATTTATTGTCTTAAAAATGGAGTGTCAGCGCATTTAGGAGTGGATACCTTTTAAAGTTAGATTTGTGCCGCATTTCAGAGGGCAATTACGGATTGGATTCGTTGAATTTGCAATCGCACGAGTCTAGACCTACTTGAAGAGGATTTATTTACTTGAAAGCCTACGATAAAAACAAGAGCTGTAGTACAATGCAATTTACTTTTTTTTTATTCCCCACTCCTAAAAAATATCACTGATACATCCTTTTCTGCGCATTAAAAAAGCATTAAGCTTCACGCGTCTTTCAGTGTAGCAATGTTTTCCTTCATAACCCTTAGAGGTTTTCTCCAGGAATATTCTTTTTTGTTGAAAGATTTTTTTTGGACGTAGCGTTTTTTTTTTTCTTTGAGATTTCTGCGAAAAATTGTTGGCTTCGGCTAAAGTCGTATAAACATACAGTGCCTTAACGCCTGTTCTATTTCGCGGTTTTCGATCACCAAGGATAGTATCATCGATTGATAAGGAACCAGCGGTATATTTTTGCTGAGGTTTCCGAAAGACCGTGAAAATCATTTGAAAAAATCAAATACATTTTTCTTTCACTGAAGTGGGTGTCGAAAATTTACGAAGTGCCTTGACTTAATTTTCAAGCTATCCTCCTGTTTCAAGGGGGTCTATGCAAAAAGTTTTACGAGTGTGGCTTTTCAATATCCACGCCATTTTTCGTAGCTTGCTTCAAAAAATAGCCGGAGTGTTACATTGGAAAGCTAACGAATTTCAGCTTCTTTCTTCGGCTACGTTGACTGTGGAGGAGATAATTGCAATATGCAATTGAGAGTAATTCTGCATGCGCAAAAATCCAGTGACACTTCGGGCAGAGTGGCGAAGCTATACTGTTCAAAAGCCACTCTGTGAACCTTTTAATTATTCGAGTTCTCGCCCTAAAAGGTGCACATGCTCTTCGTACGTGGAAAGCATTGCTGCAAGTGTGGCTTGTATGGTCTAGTCAGTATATCCAGTCTCCAGTGATTAATTCCCTTGTTGCATGCGGAAAAATCCGGTGACCCTTACCTAATGAAGTGCTTGGTTTTTTTGTTTTCGTTTTTTTTTTCTCGCCGCAATGCGATTGTTGAAGGCTTATCTGGTTCTCGTAAGACTTGCCCATCTGTTGGATTAAAAATAGGGGACTTAGCTCTTGAAGACATGTTTCCTGGGGAGGATGAGATGAACGTGATTATAGATGTGACTTGCATTAGTAGACTGGAAGAATGCACTGTACTCTGATGATGCCATGCATCAAGTTCGATTAAAAAATCAAAATGATGGACAATGTCGCCATCTAGCATTGGTTGTCATTGCACAAAATCCCGCAAATAACGCAGCTATTTGTTTTGGGAGAGAAGGATACAAACTTTCCATTCATTCTCGTCTCTCAGTTGCTGATGGTGGCAGTTTTGGCAGTAGTGTAAACTGCATCAGTGCATGCAATTAATTTGCAATGAATCGTCAACTAAAAATTTAGAACTCATCTAATCTTGATTGCCGTACCTCCTTGCTGCGCTGATGTGTTTTGTAAGGGTTGATGTATTTCAAACGGAGAATAAACTGAATGAAACTTTCCTTTCGATGTGGACTCATGTGGATTATTATCCGGGTGTATTTTACCTTATTTGCACATTGAAATATTGCACCTAGAAAAATATTTAATTTGCATTGGAATGTTTTGTGGAACGTTTTAAAGCAGCACAGTGTATTTCAGTGAAATCTTAAAAACGGATTCTTCAAGAAAGAATGCAAGCGAATGAGTTCAGAATATGAAGAAGATAAATCTATGAGTAAAGATAAGGTATAGTGTATTTTCGCATTGCCTTTTCCAAAAAGTGGTCGGGGCTCATTTAAATAGCTGTGCATTTATTCTGGATTGTGATTGAAATAGAGCTTTTACTTACGAGTTTATATTTTCGGAGAAACATTTTAAACAATATACTCATTTGACATTCAATCACTGTATCTGATCCAAGCTAATTTTCGGGAAGGAACGAGGGACCGTAAAGAATTACCGAAGTATATTTTATACGAGCGCCATCGACGCTCGTATAAGACGCAACTCTATTTTTAATTTGTTGATTGTTTATCCGTCAAATCTGAGATCGAATCTGCCTGCGAAAATAATTATAAGACTGTACTTTCAATTTTTTTATTTTTTCAGAATCAGAGCAATCTTTTAATATTTCCGAAGAAAATCAGTTATGTAACTCATCTGATGCCCTTGAATTGAGATGTGCAGTAGACACATTTTTGAATTACAGTTAATCTTTTACTTCATTTCCTTGTACATCATCTGATGCCTTTCAAAAATTATTCATGCGCTTCTCTGCAATTCCACCGCAATATTGATCATTAGACGCACCCTGGATATTTTTTTTAGGCCAATTTTGCAACGTCAAGACTTGTAATTTTTTGAAGCGGGGGTGGCAGAGACGAAGTCGAGTGACATTAGTCTGTGGCCCACGAGACTCGACGATTCCCTGCTGCCCTTGTGGGTCCGGCATCGTTGAACCCGGGATATTCTTCTCCGGGAAGTGCGGGAACCCATGCAGGCAGGCAGGCCTTCCCGGCGCATGAGCTCATGTGCGGGCCTGGAAGCGAGC
>CAJPEX010004091.1:0-24097 GCA_905338405.1 Notodromas monacha
ATCGAACAATATTCCCATATGTGCGCGTTCCTTCGATAACCCCACGATTGTTTGTCGATTGTCCAACAATTTTCCCACTTGTGAGGCTGCAGAGTTCCTGCAAAAATTGCGACAATGATTTGAATCACGAGAATATGTGTGCGCGGGAAGTTCGCCTAGAACAGGATTCCACTTCTGTCTTTTTGGGATTTCATTTGGGGAAAACTTAAGTCATGCGTGTCTTTCAGGAGAAAATTTTAGGTTTATTTATATTTAATTTAATTATTGCGTACGATTCTTTCCGCAAAAATAGAAGACCGATAGATGTATCATTCATGTTTCAAACAGTGTAGATAAAATGTAGATGAGGTCTTTTTGGAATTTTGGGGGAAATCGAGTCACGCGTCTTTCAAAACATATTAGATTTACGAGTATATCTGTTCAATTACTGCGTGAGATTTTTTCCACAAAAATAAAAGATCGATGGATAACACGCACTGCATTATTTGAAAAACTTCAACAAACTTTTAGATGAATATAGCGAGTTTATTCTTGGGAATTTGAGGGAAACTTTGGAGATGCGTCTTTCAAAAAATGTTAGATTTTTTTCAGCATAGGACTTTTCCTATTTAAAATGCTGAAGAGGTTGATAGGTAACACTGAATTTTTTCAAACAGTGTCAATAAAATCTAGAACTCTGGATGAATAAAGTAAGAGTCTTTTCGGGATTTTGTTGGAAACTGGAGTCATGCATCTTTAAAAACAAGTTATATTTCCATTTTTGTAATTGCTGCATTTCAGGAGATTTCCCCCGTAAAAATAAGAGACCGGAAGAATACACCGTTCATTGATTCAAAGAAAATCAAATAGATTAGCGATTATGTGGTGATATTTTTGAATTGGCTGCGTTCGTATTATTACCTGGGTTGAATCTGTCGGTGCAAGTGTAATATCCCCCGTGACTGCAAGCCATCGTCGAGCCCCAACGGTCATTGACGACGACAGTGTCGCGAACCGGACTGTCGTTGTACAGCCATGCCAGGAACCCGGGAGAGTCCCAGTACGTGTACTGCGGTTCCCAGTCGCCGTCCGACCAAATAACTTCCGGCTGGTATGTTTCCACCTGCAATTACGACGAATATTATTTTTTTTCCGTTGCAGAACGAAATAGTTGCACAAGGTATTTACGAGCAATTAATCCCGTTTACGAATTAATTTTCCGTTCGGCAGCGCGCGCGGTTTAATTCTCTCTCTGTTTCGCTTCGGGGATTTCCTTCCTGAACATGAGGAAGAATATTCCGAATGGAATCAGGAAAAGAAGAAGAATTTATTCGACGAAATCATCAGTCGCAAGAAAAAAATGGATAAAGAAGCACTGTTTTCTATTTTTAGAGTTTCAGGATTGTGTACTTTGATTTCTGTCTTGCGAGGGAAATTTTCCACACGGCGTTCTCGGATGTATTCAGACGGAAAAACTGCGATAAAAATTAGCTTTTCATCCTTTTGCTGGGGTTTTATTCAATTCCCGTNATCGAACAATATTCCCATATGTGCGCGTTCCTTCGATAACCCCACGATTGTTTGTCGATTGTCCAACAATTTTCCCACTTGTGAGGCTGCAGAGTTCCTGCAAAAATTGCGACAATGATTTGAATCATGAGAATATGTGTGCGCGGGAAGTTCGCCTAGAACAGGATTCCACTTCTGTCTTTTTGGGATTTCATTTGGGGAACACTTAAGTCATGCGTGTCTTTCAGGAGAAAATTTTAGGTTTATTTATATTTAATTTAATTATTGCGTACGATTCTTTCCGCAAAAATGGAAGACGGATAGATGTATCATTCATGTTTCAAACAGTGTAGATAAAATGTAGATGAGGTCTTTTTGGAATTTTGGGGGAAATCGAGTCACGCGTCTTTCAAAACATATTAGATTTATTTCTGTTCAATTATTGCGTGAGATTTTTTCCATCAAAATGAAAGATCAATGGATAACACGCTCTGCATTATTTGAAAAACTTCAACAAACTTTTAGATGAATATAGCGAGTTTATTTTTGGGATTTTGAGGGAGACTTTGGAGATGCGTCTTTAAAAAAATGTTAGATTTTTTTTATCATGCATCGGATTTTTTCCCATTTAAAATGCTAAAGAGATTGATAACTCTGAATTCTTTCAAACAAAGTCAATAAAATCAAGAACTCTGGATGAATGAAGTAAGAGTCTTTTTGCAGTTTTTGGGATTTTGTTGGAAACTGTAGTCATGCGTCTTTCAAAAGAAGTTCTTCTTTTTTTAATTGCTGAATTTCAGGAGATTTTTCCCCGTAAAAATAAGAGACCGGAAGATTACACCGTTCATCGTTGCAATCAATATCAAACAGATTAGCGATGTACACCACTATAAAAACTTAACCGACGCAAGCATAATAATGGACCCAACTTAGACAGCCACGTTCACATTATAGGGGGCACTGACGTTCGGTAGCAGCTCGGGGTTGCCAGTAACTGCTGCTGTCACTCGCGAACCGGACTGTCGTTGTACAGCCATGCCAGGAACCCGGGAGAGTCCCAGTACGTGTACTGCGGTTCCCAGTCGCCGTCCGACCAAATAACTTCCGGCTGGTATGTTTCCACCTGCAATTACGACGAATATTATTTTTTTTCCGTTGCAGAACGAAATAGTTGCACAAGGTATTTACGAGCAATTAATCCCGTTTACGAATTAATTTTCCGTTCGGCAGCGCGCGCGGTTTAATTCTCTCTCTGTTTCGCTTCGGGGATTTCCTTCCTGAACATGAGGAAGAATATTCCGAATGGAATCAGGAAAAGAAGAAGAATTTATTCGACGAAATCATCAGTCGCAAGAAAAAAATGGATAAAGAAGCACTGTTTTCTATTTTTAGAGTTTCAGGATTGTGTACTTTGATTTCTGTCTTGCGAGGGAAATTTTCCACACGGCGTTCTCGGATGTATTCAGACGGAAAAACTGCGATAAAAATTAGCTTTTCATCCTTTTGCTGGGGTTTTATTCAATTCCCGTATTTGCGGAAAATGCGCTTCGAAGTTCGATGCTGTTGTGCAAATCCGCTGAGCGAATCCCTGCTGCTTCTTCGGGCGCAATTTAAAACAGTTCCTCGTCGTATGGATTCCAAGCTCATTTCTTTATATTGAATAAGTCTTTCAAGCCTCAATTTTCTTCTTGAATTTAACCTTTCGTTTTCCGAAACTACAGTATAGAAAACATTTTTAGGTCGAAATAAGTGCTATACATCATAGTTTTACAGTTTATTTAGCGCCTATAAAGTGTTTAGCTTGACTCACTTTTGTACGTTAGCAGCACATTTACAGAAAGGCCACAATAAAAAAGACTTGAGACTGTTGATATCTCCCAGATATGGATTTGCGCTATTTTTTATATTGAGAGTATGTAATGCCTTACCAAATACTTGAGTTCCGGTGTCATTTTGTTGACAACGAAGTCTCTCGTTGTCCATCCATTTGCCTTGTCCTTCTGGTACAAGGGATTGAACCATTCGTATAGCGAATAGTAAAGGCCGAATTTCATGCCACGATGGGTTTTAATCGCCTTGGAGAGCTCACCTGTGAAACGAGATTAATGAATATTCATTAGGAAAACAAGGAAAACATTTCGCGTTGACAAACAGGATGTAAAATGTCAGTGATTGATGACGAGGACGTTCAATAAATGGTTGTGCTTCGTTCCGCGACGGAGAAAAAATTAAAAAGCCCTAACTTTTGATCGTTAGGATTCGATTTAAATTATTATGTTGAAATTATTATGTTATATATAAGCCCGGTTTTTGTTGTTGTTGCTTGATGAGTAAAACAACTGTTGTTGATGTTTCAATATTATAATGGCTTACCGACAAGGTCTCTGTTTGGTCCAACATCAACGGAGTTCCAGTTGAAGGAATACGGCGATGGGAAGTTTGTGAACCCCTCGTGATGCTTGCTTGTCAAGACTATGTACCTGATTTGGGATCACAAGGTTTTTTAAATGAGATTTTTGGAAAAACGGTATTATTCGAGACTCATGATGAAAATTGATCAAATGATGTTTTGTAGCGAAACTTTTTTAGTATCAATGAAGCGCGGACTACTGACCTTCTCACAGCGGGTAAGACAACGCAACTTTTTAAGACGCCACTTAACCCCTCGTTTCAGTCGCATCCATTTTAAGCCGAACATCAAAAACGAGATGAATGCTTCGTAGCTTGGTTTTGAAGCACCTGTTGAATGAACAAAAAATTATTTAATTCAGAAATTACGAATTAACGCGCAAGAACTCGTCCGTTTGAACAGATTCTCAATTTGATTTTTTTTTCCAGTTGAAAAGGGAAGGATGATTTTTTTCCCTCCTTATCTCCGAAGATGTTAATGATCGCGAATCATGCGAAGGCAATATGCAGTTGATGAAGAAGACGATTGCGAAGAAATGGGCGAATGCGCCAACAACTCGAATTTTCGCAAAGAAAATCTTCGTCTACTGATTTCGAATTCCGAAAATGTGCATCACGAACCTTTCCAGTTCCACCAAAACCACTCGGTCCCGACGCTTGGCACGGAATATACTCCCCAGTGAATGAAGATGCCAAATTTTGCTTCGTCATACCAATTTGGCAGCGGTCTAGAATCGATGGATTCCCAATTGGGGTCATACTTGATCCGCTCCCCTTCGGTACTTCGAACTGATGCCGAATCCACGTCAAAATCGTTCCTTGTTCATCGAAAGAAACCCATCATCGTATATGAGCCACTGCAGTTAATTTCACGAAAAATACCGTAATTTTAGTTTTATAAAATCCGCTCCCTAATTAAGAAAATTGGTGGTTTATTTCGTCGTGGATATTTTTCATTCGAGATTTCGTTGCGCAAAGAGAAAGAAGCTCGTGTCCGCTGACTTATAATCATCTGGCAAGAAATCTTTCGACACCTTTTGCCGGTGTGATCTTTCGTTGTAATCATATCTCGGTCTTATTAGACCATCATTACCGCCCGTGTTGTTTTTATTGTGCTTCTTCTACGCATTTCTTATTTCCCGAGAAAATCTACGAGTGAAAGTCAGCGACGAATCGTTACGATTCTTTTGCGCACGATACAGAGCGTTATTGTGCTCTACAGCTGTATATTAGCATTATTCTTATGTCGCCATGTGAAGAATTTTTTTTATGGAATTAAACGAGGCAGAATTGTTTCCAGTTTTGATCACGGGTGTTGCGAAATGTCAGATTATGTGATTTTCTTGAAGCGATGTTTCATTATTCCTCCCCACTTTCTTAAATTGTACACCCTCACAGTGCTTCTGCGTTGTCGAAAAATGTCAAACTTCAACTACAGTATTTGTTTTATTCGAGTTCCAGCACAGATGCACTTTGTTCCTGCGTATTTTATTTTTCCGTTTGAAACGCACATTCTTGAACATATATACCGGATCATTCTAGATGCAGAAGCGTCAATTAATTATTTTTTAATTCGTCAGTTCAATTCTGATTTGTTTATTCATTTTCCTGGAGCAGTCGCAAAGCTCCAACGGAAGTTAAAGTTAAGCTTTGCACTTGTTTAGGTTGGGGATCCGTTAATTGATTATTGAATTGACCACTGTATCAAGTTGGAGTAACGTCAACTGGGTTTTGATTTAAATTTTAGGAACTAGGTTATGTTTGATGCGTACAGCATTGTGTTGGTTGGTTTTTTATCACTTGCTGATGCATAACATGAGGTCACAGGTATTTTGATAGGTCTATTTAGTTTACATTTAGGTTTTCATTCATCACAGTAAGCTGTTTTCTCTCTCCCTACGTTTTTTTAAAAGCACGATTAAGGCTAAAATATTACATTCACTCATTAAATGGCACACACATTATTTTAAGTAAGACGCGGATAAAAATTTTTAGTTACTAAACAACTGCAATTCTTCAAAAATAAGACAAACCAGCAGAATTTGACTTTGGACATGAGTTGAACCATACTGCAATCACTTTTCAATCTATTTTCTGAGAACGATTCTGTCAAAATTGATCCAAAATGTTCTATCAGAATCAAATCTGACGCGCACCTGGATACTTTTGAAAATCTTTGAAAATTTGATACCAACGCGCATCCATTTTTCTGCTCAATTTAAAGAAGAAAAGGTGCGCGGAGCACTCGAATAAATACGGTAAATCGGATAAATATTTTTTTTTTATTTACGCACTTTATGTCGGAGTTGCGAAGAAGCTCTTCTAGTCCATGAAGCACGTGGGCAAATTTCTGGATGTCATCCACCGAGTTCTTGATTCCCGACGACGACTCGCTGTCGAGGTTGATCGCCACTTGCCGACCATTTTTAGCTGCTCGGTGCTCCACGGGTGCCAAAGCTGGGTCATCGTCGGGTCGTGTGACTACCAGAGCTTCTCCGTGACCCTTGGCGAGTTTGCGGCGGGCTCTTTGCAACGGCTGCTGCTGCTCTTTCGCATTTAAAAGCATGGGAAAGCAATGAAGGAACAGAACAACATATAGCAGGCACGCTATTTTGCGCTTTTGAATCATCACGGCTGTATTTTTTCTCTGCCTGCGAAAACCGAGGAAATAATTCGAGTATATTCGGTACAGTTGAAAAAAAAGTTTTCTGGCAAGCGTGTATAGTTCTTGAAATTCGCGCGGGTTTTCCGATTGGATGAGCCAGACAAAGGAAATTCATGGTGGTTCTATAAAGCTTAAAAATTTTGTCTAGCATCACGGAATAATTAAAATTTTTTTGGCTGATTTACTCTATGGTCAACGGGGGTTAATTGTTTCTTGAAAAAAAAAAACATTAGAATTGCCTAGGGAAAAGCAAAATTTGAATTCCGAATATTTCGTTCCTGATGATATATTCCATCATTGCACATGTGTCAAAATAAATGTTCACACTCTGATTTCATTTAAATAATCTCAATTTTGCAAAAAATGTGAAAAATACTTTTTTTTCCATATGTGGCAAGCTTTTCTCTATGTAAAAATATGAGGCGATAACCGCCATGAACCCAATTTGGGGGTCAAGAATGATTCGAAATATTTGAAAAAATTTTGACTTGAAAACTGAAAATAAAATTGTTCTAACCTTTGTAGAACTAAATGAAGTTATAGAAAAGAAAAACAGACTCAAAGAAAATGTGGCAGTTAATAATGGGATGAAAAACCGTGCCCTATATGGCGCCACTGTATCACCATCAAATGATCTTAAAATTTCAAAAATTCCAAAAGATTAATCTTTTTTGTTTTGCATACAGGCAAACTTCAAACGCAAAAACAGAATGAATAAGAATTATATTCTAATAACAGCAAATGCCTTTGCGAAATATATACTGGAAATAAGTCCCCTGGTACATTTAGTTATCTCTGGACTGCGTAAATGATCCCGCATGGCTCGAATGCATCGTTCATTGCTATACGTTCTTAAAAACGCGTTGATATATACACTAAATTTCGGAAGCCCTCAGGGGAATATAATTATGCGCGAAAGACAAGGTCTCCTATTTTGTTATTGCACAGCACTGCGCGTAACACAGTGATTTTTTGCTCTGAATATTGCAACATTATAACCGAGCCCAATTTTTCGATGAATTCACTGCTATGATAATGTGTAAATGAACTTTGCAATCGACCATCAACACGCACAACAATTGAATGAGCACATTTCACAGAGACTTCGGATCACACACTTTCACCACACACACACACACACATGTACTATAAATCACCACTCTCTCTGCTCATAAATACAGTACTGTCTTTACAAATTTCTCGGCAAAACTCGAATAATGTACAGTACTGTTCAGAATATGGTTCGTGGGATAATCGGCGGGACAATGCATGCAAAACCCCTGTGCAAACAAATCCTGCCAACGTGGTGATATAGTAATGGCCGGACGGCCATACTAGCCTGCGCAAGTAAGACAAATGCGTATTCGATGAAGGGAATCTTTTTGTACTGCTACCAATCACAACAAGGCTGATGCAATGGCACGCATTTCTGGCAGCCATGTCATCCGTTTAAGCAACTGAGGCCAGCCCAGCCTCGTTCTATTGCAAACCCCCAATTGGTGTGGAAATGTATAACCTAACTGTGTTCAAGAACAGGAATTGCGACCTGCCATAAACCAACGTGTTACGTTGCAAGTGTCTGTGTTTATTTCTAGTCTGTGCTTATCAGTGTGCAGGCTATTGTGTTAAGTGACAGCAAGTCCCACTCAACTCTTACTATATGATGAGGAACTGGTGCGCCGCGGGGCCCTGCACTGGCACTAGAGTATATAGATCCTGATGTCACGAAAATGCCCGCGAGATGCCTTGGTTTCAAGTCATGCGCCACTTGTCTGGGAAATCTGACAGAAAATGTCAGATGCGAAGAATGTGTCAGGAAGGAAACCACAAAAAGTTGATTCATATCAGCAGGTGAGCAACAAGCGAAATCCGCGAAACAGTCTGTTACCTGAACCAGGTCTCTTCGTGATATAAAAGCAGGCATCTTTTATTTTGGACCGTTTGAATCGGCTTTTCTAATTTCTTTCAAATTATAAAATTTGAAACGTATCGTTTGTATGAATCAGTGATGAAGAAATGTCTTGAATTTCGGTAGTTGTTTCTATCAGCAAAACAGTATTACAATATTAATTGGAGCAGCAGGTTTGAATAAGAAGTCGTCGAGATTGAAGTTATGCTGTGACTTCTGTATAGGCGCGTGCACGCTTGGCGAAGTTGCTCAGATTTGGTTACACTTGAGGGGTTTTAGTCATTATAAGTGTACTTCATATGCTGGGTAAAAAGGAAAATAAAAGTACCAGGCAACCTGAGAAACGTTGGCCTAATTTCCTAAACGCCAAATTGTAGCAATGCTGAAAAATCACATGCTGGGATAAAAATGAAATTAAACACTATGTTTATTGATGCTGTACATGATCTTCGTTGTCGATATACAGTATATGATAATCGGCACAATCATTTTTGATTTTTAAATCGGTCGTGCTTCAAAATTAAATGCTAGAAGAGACGTTTCATGCTTTCTCCAGCACATCTGAGAATAACGGCGTTTACTTTTTTCTGTCGATTATTGCTGCCCAGGCATAAATTTATCTCAGCTCGATATTATCTATAAATTTTAAAGCTTGGAGAAATTACTTGCATCTTTACAATTCCAATACAGTACGGATATTCAGCACAGTTAATGAACATTCACACAGAAAAACATTATCCCAATACATAATCATACTTTAAAAGCTCATTGTAGAATCTTCAGACATTTCAAAGCGTAGCATTTATGTATAATAGCGTTAAACTTGTTTATTTTTGTTTCCTATGCGATACGTGGTTTTCTTTCAATTTTCGGGGTTTTTGGATTTTTTCATTTAGTTTGCTGACGAGACATTATTATATCCAAATTAAGACTGAAAGTCTTATCTCTTCTTGATCAATATCAACATTGAATGGAGCAGAAGGCGGCGTTTATTTTTAAGTAAATAAATACCCAAGCTGCGAACAATGTGACGTTGCATTTATAATTGCCCATTGTTTTTTGTGTGCTCTACTGCTCCAAAATCAAGCTTTATATGAAACGTGAGGAATTTGTCTTTGATAGTATGAAACTTGGCATGCTGAATTATGAAGTTGCCTGATAGTTATCTTGTAAAATTGATGATTGTCATCACAACCGAATTGATGCGTTACTAATACTGTACATCTGCACTTTTGCAGTATTAATTATTGACAACGTTTTTGCGAAGTCCGGGGATCTGAATGGATATTCAGAACAATCAGAAGTAAATATTTCAATTCGCATTCTATATCGCAAAAATGTTGAACGGGTTTTTTTCCCCAAGGAATTTTCGGATCGGTGAGCAATCAGATAAAGAATCGCATTAACAAGCTGGAAAAAATAATTGGTTCGAGTCCAGAAACTGCAGCGGTTCGTCGCGAAACGCTACCATGAAATTCACTTTTCACGCCGCGCCTCGAGTTCTTTCAAGAGTGAAATTCAATCAACCACTTCAGGGATTTTTTCTTTACTTGGATTCAACGCTTCGTTGCGCTTTTTGTTGTTTTGTTTTGTGTACTTTTCTTTCTCTTTGAACGGACCGGAGTTCTTCGGCGACCATCCACGGCGACAATCCGCGCTCAACTGACCGACTCTCTCAAGAATCAAGACCCAGCCTTAGATTCTACCAAACCGTGCTTTTACACGAAAGAAGGGGATAGAGAAGAAGAAGAAGAAGAAGAAGAAGGAATATACGGTAGAAATGCACTTCATGAGTAACTTTTGGTGGTGAATAACAGGAGGAAAGAAGAACCGTGCGATGGTATATGTAGCAGAAGCCAGCGAACTGGTGACTGACTGACGTTTATACCAGGTTGGGAAGAAATGTAGACTGAACGCGATAACGCAGATGCTCGTGTGTGATTCCTTCCGTTTTTGCCCGGAACGCATTTCATGCCCGTGTACCACATATTTCGTATCTTTATATCCTCGATTCTTACAATTCTGCTGCATTTTTTTTCGTAGAATGAATTGCACCTATCGCTGTCAAGGTGAACTAACATTTCATGTTTCCCATAAGATGATCTTCTCACCGCGCGGTTCTTGTTGGAAAAGGGGTCTCGAATATTTCTGCGGAGATCATCATGACGGGAGCTTGGGGAAGAATCAAATGCTGTGGGCTTGGCTGCACTCGATAAAATGTCAATTGATGCTTTCGAAGGGTATGTTTGACTATAGGGGGATGCGATACAATTTTTTTACTGTTTTCATATTTATGATTTACCCAGGGTACTTCCGAGATTCATCTAAGGAAAATCTCCTTCACGAAAAAAAAGGTCTCGACATTTTCTTCAATGTTTAACTCTTTGCTAGGAACTGGAAGAAAAATCGAATGCGGGCTTGAGTTTACTTGATAAAATGTTAATTGACGCTTTTATTGAATTGAACATTTATTATGAAGATGCGTGTATTCATTTTTGTTTTCATATTTACGATTTACTCAGGGTAATTCCGGGATTCATCCAAGGACGATATCTCCTTCACGAAAAAACAAATGGCTAGACATTTTATTTAATGCTAATTTTTTGGTGGGAGCTTGGAGAAGAACCAAATGTGGGCTTGATTTCACTTTAGAAAATGTCAATTGGTGAAGAGATGTTTTGACTCTGATGGGGATTCGAAAATGTTGGGTTGTCTTCATATTCTTGATTATTTACTCAGAGTATTTTCGGGATTCATCTGAGGAAGTGAAAAATTCACACGAAAGTGAAAAATGGCTTTAGATTGTTTCAATTTTGAAATTTGTCTAGGAACTTGGAGAAGAATCAAATGTGGGCTTGACTTCACTTGAGAAAATTTCAATTATTGCCTTGATCAAAGGATATACTGTATATTGACTCCGAAGATTTGTATACACGAATTAGGTTCTGTCTTTTTAATTAAGATCTATTCGAAGTACTGTACTGTACTTCCGAGTTTCACGTAAGGAAAATCTACTTCACTGAAGTCAGTAAAGAAATATTTGCTGGATTTGTAATTTTTTTTCCACTGCGGGATACGTGAGTCGTGTCTAGGTAACTATACATATACTGTACAGTATAGAGAAAAGGGGTTAGAATCATTTCTCTCCAATTGGCTAAATCAAGGCCAGAGGAAAAAGTGGTTCGTCGTGCGAGAATTTTTCCCGTCTTCCACAATAAGGCAAATCGTTCGTGTAATCGCGCATGAAATCGAGCTTTACGAGGAGCGAGAAAGAAAGCAAAAAGAAATAATGAAGCCATAAAAGTTTTCTCACGCGCACCTTTTTTTTCCATCGCTCCGAAAATTGCATTCAGCACACACACAAAAAAAAGAAGAAACTTTCAGGATGTCGTATTACACGCAGTACTACGACTATATATACAAGGGACGATTAGTCCAATTGCTGGCTTCTGTTAATTGTGTGTTTGGTACTTTTCGGTGAGAAGGAAATGAGAGATGGACCTTATATATATATATGGGATAAACCTCAAACCTGTATTTAATGACGCTTAGAAGTTTGACAAACGAGATAACTGCATGTTATACTGTACATCAGTCATCAATCATATTTATCAGTGTTGGTTCATCGGAACTGTAGTCGTGTCGTACAGTTTCACAGCTTTAAATCAAATTTAAAAATCTTTTTACACTTTTTTCTTCTCAAATTATGCAATTTTCAATGGAATGTGTAGGATAATTTTTATTTCGTCCAATTTACGAGTTTTTTTTAAAGTGCCAGCTTTGAAGAAGAGCAAGAAGTATATTGATCACTAAACGAAAAAAAAATCCTTTCTGAATGTTTAATATATTTTTAGGTCACCACTTTCAAAATAATTCCAATTGACGTTCATTTTTTTTCGTTTAAATTCTTGAAATGTAGATTTCTTTGGATGATAGTTATATATAGAATCCTTTATGAAAGACAGAATAAGCAGCTCTTCAAAAAATGAATTCGTTTTTCTGTTGGTGGTCCAACTACTTCACGTGCAACTGAATTCCGGTCTGAGCATCAGGCATGTGGTTCTGACGGGAAGAATTTGAAGATAGGACTTTTGTCATACTGCATTATGAGAATCAGTATCATAAGATTTGAAAATAAGGGATGACACTTTTTATCGAAATGTGTTTCGAACTTGATTATTCTCTGGACGAGGACTGTTCTTTCTGTCAGGTATATATATATTATATATATATATATATATAGAAAGACCACCTGGCAGCTGATGGTGGCACATCCTGCCCATCAGTTTACACATGTGGCGTATGACGTCAAGTCGGCGCAATCATTTGCGGTTCGGCGTTTCGCATGAAAATCCGAGATGATCGCACCAAAATCGGCAAAAAATATGCCTTCAAAATGCAAGAACACCGCAAGCTATCTACGCAATAGGCCTATATACTGAGATGCCATGCAAAGATGGGGAAGGTAAATAAAATAAAATAAAGACAATAATCTCGGCTTCGTCAGATGGCGAATGATGAATTCTGAGCCGGAAAACCCGTTTTTTTGTCCCGAATTCCGATGTACTCTGAGAAGAGGAGAGTTAAAAAAAAAACGAGCAATTGTCCTTTGCGATAATTTCAATTGTTGTGTTTTTGAAAAATCGATAACATGTTGTGTTCTCTCTTCTTCTTCTCCTTCTGCGTCGTACTATGATGCTGATACGAACTTTTGATTATTAACAAAAAATGGGGCCGTCGGGAAGAACAATGGATATATTGTTCAAAACCGTTGTCTTCCGGACGTTAACCGCACACGAGTGCCTTACTTTCCGAGAGATTATCTTGATGATGCCCCATACTCAATGTCTTTGATTTAGGTGTATTGTTGTTGAAAAAAAAACGATTTTATACACTTATCTGCGTTTTCAAGTCCATAAACACGAAAGTAAAACACGAAATTCTCCTGTCGAATTTTGCCCCGAAAATTGCAGACTGCATCTCAGTATTGATGGCGCGTCAGGATCCTATTCAAAATTTAGATTTTTTGGGTTATAAAAAATGCACCCATTCGAATGATCTATACATATTATTAAGTATTTGTGGATACGTTAAAAATATGAACAGGATTGCACACAGGCCGCGACATGTGTATGATTCAACTTCAGGACACTCATGCAAGCCAGAAAAATATACCCTGACATTACTGAAGCTTTGCCAAAAAAAGATTAAAAATTTTACTTTCCAAAATGTTGAAATCTTTTGAACTACAAGTTGAACAAGCTCTATTCACGAAAAATCAAAATAAATAACAAGTTACTCCAAATCATGATACAAAACAAGTTACTTTTATTATTCTCCTTTTCAAGAGCTTTTCGTCAATTGTTCATTGTAAAGTACGAAATGTGCTTGTGTTTTTGTTTGGTTTTTGGAATCCTGTTCATGCAAAAAAGGGCACATTCTGTGAGGTTTTCTTCTGCAAAGTTATTACCTTTATCTGGATCTTGAAGTTGAAAAAAAACAATATTTCATATGATTTTTTGGAGGACATTTTTCTTTTCATTTTGAAAAAAGGGAAAATAATAAAAATTTCTTCCATTTAAGGCTATTGGAAAATATGATCTCAAATGTGATGTTCTGACACATGTACGCATTTTAAGAAGAACATTACAGTGGGCCCCCATCTTACGTCATCAATCCGTTCCAGGATGGATGTCATAACATGGGGCCGTCATAAGTTGAAACCCTATTTCCCTTAAGATTACATTATAAAAAAATTAATTCGTTCCAGAAAAAAGATATCAAACTAAAATTACCTGTATATGTCAACTTTTTAATTCCTCCTAAACTTAAATTCCTCCATTATACAGTGGGCCCCCATCTTACGTCATCAATCCGTTCCAGGATGGATGTCATAACATGGGGCCGTCGTAAGTTGAAACCCTATTTCCCTTAAGATTACATTATAAAAAAATTAATTCGTTCCAGAAAAAAGATATCAAACTAAAATTACCTGTATATGTCAACTTTTTAATTCCTCCTAAACTTAAATTCCTCCTAAAAAAAATTATTCAGCTATAATTAAATGCACAGGGCAGTACAGAACACACAAAATTCAAAATCCCTCCTAAACACAATTCTTCAGCAATAATGAAATGAACTGTACAGCACACACAAAATTTAAAAAATGCTCTGAACACAGCAATTTCCAAACTTAAGGACAATTTATTTCCTGTGCATGGCACCATCTCACACTATTGACAGTTTAATCTGGCTAGGAATGAACCTTGGCACAAAAAAAAAAAAATTTAAAAAATGCTCTGAACACAGCAATTTCCAAACTTAAGGACAATTTATTTCCTGTGCATGGCACCATCTCACACTATTGACAGTTTAATCTGGCTAGGAATGAACCTTGGCACAAAAAAAAACTCACTTCCTCCCAGGAAAACCTTTGGAGCATGCATGGTGCCAAAAAAATGGTTGGTGGGAGGGAGCTGAAAAACCTCAGAAGCTGTCGTATCATGAAACCCCGACGTAAGTTGGGGGTTTTTTTATATTTAAAAAAGCGTTGTAAGTTGAAACCAACGTAACATGGGCCCATTGTAAGTCGGGGGCCCACTGTATGTCAAAGCAGCATTACTTGCTGGCTTCTGCAAAATTAACAGTTAACCTTCTTGATCCGATGGATGGGGCACTCCAGATCATCAAAAATAAGAAGGTTGATCAAAAGGTATACTAAAATGGCTATTTAATCATGTTTAGGAACACAAAAGCCAGTACTATAACTGGGAATGTGTGAGGCCAAAGCACACTGCATTGTGGGAAGAAGGAGATGAGAGAAGAAGTCCACATGAAGAATAAAATGATGTGGAGAGCAGCAGTGACAGCAAGGAAAAGGCAGCAGAAGGCAATTTGGAAGATGATTATCAGACAATACTTTTGAGGACCAATGCAACCAAACAGCGCCCTTCTCAGGGGCACCAAACCCTGTTATGAAACTCTGATCCAAATAAGAAAAGGTGTGGGGGCTTTTGGTTGGGTACAACTAGATCACCATGTGAATCAGTTGAATTTGGCTTCAGACGCCAAATGGGTCACGTATTGATAAAACAAAGTTTTAATTAAATATGGTCTTGTTGGGGGAAAAAAATGTTGAATGTAGAATAACCCAACAAAATTTGAACCGAGATCTCGGTTCAAAGAAACCTAGATCGAGGGATTTTTCGTTTAAGGATATCCATGCATTCATCAACCGGAAAATAAATTATTATGATCAATGTGTGTAAACTTCTGTCATCATATGTCAGATAATCCCATCAAAAGATTTTAATTTATTGCTTTCAATGTTTTGGTTGAAGATGCCTGTGCTAGCACCACAGGAAACAACTTTTGAATCAGATTCTTTCAGCAGGAAAAATATCAAAAACAAAATTAAAGAAATGCTTCTGCACAGATTATACCAAGCAAGTAACACGCAATCAATCAAGCTCACCTCACCTTCTCCTCTTCTTACAGCAACGAAAACAATTTCTAAATCATTCAAGATCGTCTATGCAATGGAGAACTCACAGTTACTCACGAAAAACAAAAACAGACTATCCGACCAAAAAAAAAAAAAAGAGAACTGCATCCATACAAAGACGTGCTAATGAAATGTGCACGTAGAAGTGCTTTTGCTTTGCTTGGAGATGTGCACACCGAGAAAATAGCCAGCAGATGGTGGCCCTGTTTTCACTCTGCTGTTTGCGAAGCAAAAGACCGCTGAAAACCATTTGTCACATTTTGCTACGCGGCCTTTGATGGCGAAAAGACCCGAGGGGACAAATGATCGGATTATTTTTGGTCGAGCGGTGATCGATGATTGATTGATGGGGCCGGCTTAAGCGGATATTTTCTTCCACCGCAAATTTTCGGCAAAATCGACTAACAATGCGGGGAAAAAAACACACACAGCGGAGCGACAGACAGGAAAACAAGCGATCACCAGCGCCAAAAATTACACACGGATTTTAACCTTGCATTTTTGCAATTTATTCGGAAAATTGAGGAAATGATTTAGACGCTGGAACATGTAAATGAAGCCTTTTGATGTTTATTGAGGTTTGCTGCTTGCATGAGGCGTCGAATAAGCTGCAGTGGATGAGTTTATTCTGGATGAAGTGTTTTCGTTTCGATCCGTGTGTATACGGAAAGGTTTTGTTCCCCGGGGTCTTTCGTAAAGAATCCACAAATTCGGATGCGTGCCGCTGGATTTATATGTATCTACATGAACAGCTCAAATGCAGATTAAATCATTCTGGTAAATTGAAGAGTCAGTTTACAAAAACACAATTGAATATTGGGTCAAGAATGCCGAAGAAGTTACCTTTACTTGACGTATGTATAAAGCAAATACTTTTTCTCAAGCTATTGACAGGAACAAATTGTGACACGAAGGATCAAACAATTTTACTGGACACTCACAAGGATAGTGTTTCCCAGTTTTCCATTTTTCAAAATCTAGCAGCAGGTCTTTTATTTGCTTGCAGGGATACACGTGACTTTCGTCTGGTGTAAATATGATGATCATTTTCTAGTTTAACCCACATTCAAGCTTGTCGTCGCGATTCAACATAGTTCGTCAAAATCTGCCAGCGAAAAAATAATAATAATAAAAAAAATGTATGGGTGATTCTCTAATTAGCCGAAAACTTTATTGGGTTCGCATTCCAACTGCTGGAACTGTTTTTTTTTCTCTGTCAGAAGCCAGTGAATTCAGTTGTTTCTTCTATTTTTTTCCCCCTTCGTCCTTTTGGAAGCTCCACAACTGGGTTCACCCCCGGAAAACGAAGGGCCGTTTTCGGCAAATTGGCTCCCCAACAGTCTCATTTCGCTTTGATTCCCTTCCTCGCCCAGCTTTTGCAAATACGGATCAGTGCACTACCCTTCTCCCCCCGTCGGGCGCTTTCAATCAGGACGGCTCAAGGGCTGAATCACAACAACGGGTTCGTTTTCCGAATTTTCCTCATTCCCAAATCGTCGATGAGGAGAAAAAAAGAAAAAAAATGCAACTAGAACAAACAAAAAAGAACAAAGAGAGAGAGAGCGGAGGCAGGCGGTGCTGGTTTGTTATTTCCCATGTATTTGCATGGATGAGCAGTCGGCCGTCATGCAGTCGTCTACATTTCAGAATCCAAACTCAAAAATCATTGGATTTTATCACAAGTGCCATGATTACATTTCCTTTCACGTTGACTCACTTTCATTACAATAGATAATGCAAATAAATGTCAGCCTCAGGTACATTACTTACTCACATTTCGTTTGCAAATCTGCCGGAATATGAGATGACGATTGCAATCTATTTTCCAATTCCCACAGAATGGGTTGCAGAATGGTGGCAATTTTACGGCACAATTTGAGATAAAAATTCAGAAAGAAATAAATTCCTAGAAATTTAATTATGAAATTATGACTTTGTTGCTACGACTAACTCATTCGAATAATAATTTCTCGAAATTGGGAAGCATCATCAAAATCCAGCACTGCTCAAGCCAAATTTAACAATGATTCAGTTATCATTTCCAAAATGAATCAGACATGATGAAAGGAATTGATGTACATGCAGCACCTTAATTTTGAAGACGTGATTGATTGATAAACGTAAACAAAAATTTTGCGTTAATTTAAGGTACAGTAATTTTGTACATTTAGAGGACTCCTATTCTTGTAGAACACTGAATTATCAGATGCTCCAGCGAAAAAACTCAATTAACCGGATAAATCTACTCAATTTTCAGAGAAAATCTGCTGCTGAGAACTTTTCTAAACCATTTTCAGACTCAGGCGGAGCGAACATACCTCTGTGGCTGCTAAAAAAAAATATGAGCATCATCATTCGCAGCGTGTTTATTTTGTCCTTTCCAAGGTGCGATAATAGAGTGAGATGATGGAGGAGGAATAAATACCCGTACAACAAATCAAGAGATTCTTCTAAAATAAAAAAGTATCTTCAAAATTAATCTTTATTATTATTTTTTAATTCCATCATGTTTTGTTCATGGATTTACTCGGTATCTCACCTATGACGAGACAAATCGCGGAAGGTCAGGTGGCGTAACGGAACTCAGCAACTCATACGTAAGCCCGCTGAGCAGAACGGTACGGACAAGAACCTATATACTTCTATACAGTCTCGTCCATAGTCTGCAGTTTGTTGTCCGTTATTAAATAAACAACTTCTGATCAAATATATATAAAAGAATATATTTTATTCACAACCAAATTTGTTCAAGACAAATATAACAAAAACAGACAAGTCTTAAGAGAATCTTGTTAAACGTACACAAGGTTCTCTGAGAAGTAACCGCGGTCGACACAGGATTAAATCTGAGGAAAATATCGTTCCTCAGCAATATATATGCTTTTCAGGAATACAGGTCAACATCAAGGAATGCGGATCAACAACAAAGCATTCCGCATAATATTCATGAGGGGCGCGGACCTCATGAGGCGAAATATCCGCGAACATGATACACAACAATATTATATATATGCAAATCCGTTATATCGTATATACCTCTGAAATTCGTATTTCAGAGGTGCGGCGGCGCGGATATGTGCGCGGATAACATTCGTCACTGTCAAGAGTGAGGGGGAGTTTTATTAGTTAAAGAGGACAAAAGCGCGTCACGCTGTTTNGCTTTTGTGTTCCTAAACATGATTAAATAGCCATTTTAGTATACCTTTTGATCAACCTTCTTATTTTTGATGATCTGGAGTGCCCCATCCATCGGATCAAGAAGGTTAACTGTTAATTTTGCAGAAGCCAGCAAGTAATGCTGCTTTGACATACAGTGGGCCCCCGACTTACAATGGGCCCATGTTACGTTGGTTTCAACTTACAATGGCCCCATGTTATGACATCCATCCTGGAATGGATTGATGACGTAAGATGGGGGCCCACTGTATAAAGAATCACTGATGGCCACTGCAGGTGAAGAATCCCTTTATATACTAAACTTATAGGCATATTGGTACTTGGCCTTGTGCTGGGCCTGCTGGTGAAAGGTGCAGCTTACCATCAAGAGTTACAAGAATGCCTGTTTTCCCTGATTTTTTGCATGAACGGAGGGGGGGGGGGGGGCTTTTGAACTGCAATTGATCTAGGAGTCTTTTAGTCATATGTGCGGATACCACTCTTGACATTTTGAAACGCTTCGGAATATTATCTTTTTCTTCCCAAATGTCAACGTTAGCAATTTTTTTTGCTACTGTTTCTTCATGTGTCGGGGCTGACATTTTTCCATGCGTTACAGAAATGCTTTAGTCCACACTGTGAGAAATTTAGAAAATCGAGCAATAAGTTGCTGTGATCCTGCTGGTAATGATAAATTTTTGTGGGTCAGGAAAGAATTCTTCAGCAGATGATTTGTTCGAACTTACAAATATTTATTTGTTTCCACAATATATCCAAAGAGCATTCCGAATGCGTCACGGATTAAGAGGCTGTTGACAGGCGGAGACGAGGGCCAACATATACGGTATAAGTATACAGTAAACAATCCAGTACCCACTTTTGCTGCTGGTCAAGCCAGGGCAAACACAGGCAAAACACAGACGGATGAGGGAACCCACCTTCGCAGCTCATCTCGGATTCGTCCGGGTTGTCATTAGCACAGCAGGCGGTGTTATTTTTCGGCGGCGCCGCCACACTTGGCGGCTCTCGAGTCTCGTCGTTGTTTCGTTTTTGTTTTTTGCTTTTTTTGTGGTGCTTTTGCAGCAAGAATCAGTCGACGCTGAGCGCAATATTGCGCTCATCAGGTCCCCGGGGCGCCATCACCAGCAACAACCTTTGCAACGCCATGTCATGCAGATGACGAGCCTTTTGCGCTAATTTCTTTCTCCCGCTCTGTCTCTTTTCTCAACTTCTTTGTGTGTCTCATCATCCTTCCAGCAGAGCTGACTGACGCAGGAGTCACCAAGAAGTTCTCCTTTCCTTGCGTTTTTTTTTTTTTTTTTGCTCTGCAACGAATGTTTCCTTTTCTATTTTTTTCCTCTGAGTAGTGCATTCAAGACAGTTTATTTTTCCGGAAATTTCTAGAAAAAGCTCCGTTGACACAGGCCCGGAGCATTCACTGCTGAACATTCCCGTTGTTGTTCGCAAGTGCATTTTGGAAAATTAAAAAAAAAGTAGAACAACTTGTGCTTTGAATATGAGGTACTGCGCCATATTTTTTATTCGAAAATATTGCAAATAAGGTTCAGGATGTGAATAAATGTATATGGCGTATTTTTTCGTTGAATTATTTCCAACTGAAATGGTTTTTCAGTTCAATCTGTTACTTCAAGAAAATTAACGAAATTATAAGTACAGGTAAGTATAATCGAATGCAATATGCCTCGCATGAAAAGCAACTTTTGAAACAGGGAGTATTTCTCAGCAAAGAAAGGACTTCACAGTTGAACACTATCCAATAGAAATACACGAACAAAGGAATTACGTTAATGATTATAGGACACCTTTTGATTTTTTTGCTTTCGCATGCAGTACTTTATTTATTAACAAACTATCAGCCTTAGTGAGATGCGCACTGAAGTTTTTGTCTGAATTTTATCTCGAAACATTTCCTCTTGTAAACCATTTCCTCTTGCACTGTAAGCTCTGTTGGCTGATTATTATATTTTTTGTATTGACTCGGATCAAAATTCTTTAAATGAGCTCAACTAAATTACTGGAAATAATGGTAATGGTATAAGGTAGCATTATTTCATGGCAGCCCTCCCTCCATTTTAGGAATATTTTTCTTTCCTGTTAGTTTCATTTCAGTCTTGCACTGAGGATTGGGCAATTTTTCCTGCTCACTAGAATGGTTACTGCTCGAACAACCATTGCTTGTGGACAAGGATTTGTGTGCCAAACCACATTTCTTGATAATTTTGTACCCCTCAAATATGATATGTAGTGGTTTTATGACCTTCCAACCACCAAATGCACAACCCAGGCACTGTACCATGCACACCCCTCTTCTCGACTCGAACTAAAAAAGCTGTGCATGATGCTTCCACTAGTATAATATTTTTCGTAGGTGATAAATCGGCTTTTAATGCAAGCAGGATTTGAAAACCCGGCATATGAAGTGTATTTTATTGTCAGAAGAAGTCATTAATCAACTGGTAAAAATTTCATGCTAAATTCCAGTTAATTCACTGTGTACAAGTTAACTCTATAAATGAGAACGAGTGAGATATTTGCCGATGAGACTTTTGCATTAGAATAGCAGATTTAAACTATCTGACCTCAATCTTGGCCTGTTCAGAAGCAGAGATATTTTGAAAAATCGACAAGAAAATATAAAACAAAACAGTACAAGCCCCATCACAAAAGTTTTCTTCAACCTTTTTGCGCATAAAAACGATGAGGAATTTTGCAAAAATTACCGTGCCGTGGACCACTTGCAAACACGAGGGGACCTTCGCTGAAGTCAAGCTTTAAATGTTATATTCATATGAGTCACTATAAATTTAGTCAATGACACTGTAGTATTTAGGTTCGGATCTGTAATTGCTTTGCTGCTTCAATGAATCATTCAAACAATCCCTTGTTCCTTGACTGGTGCGTACCAAACCCAATACTGTACCGTAGGGCATTTTCATGTAGACAGTCAAGATGTCCAATTAATGCTGGACCAATGGGTTGTTAAAGTCTTTCTTCAACTATTCAAAAGCTATGGCGTACAGATTTGTTGAATAATTTTTTTTGAACGGTAAAATATTGTTACAAAAAATAATGTACCATCACACCATTTTTTCAGAATAGAATTTTTCCAAGTCCACTCAGAAATTCCATAGAAACCATGTTAAAAGAATCTTGTAATAACACACTTCTTGACTCCAGTATGAGGAACTTTTTTTGAGGATTTTCTTCCAAATAGAAATTTCCATAGTGTACTAAGGCAGGCAGGCACAATCTGAAATTTGTGATCCCAATTGTCACTGACAGGTTCATGTAGTATGAATGGAACCTGTAATCATTGAAAAATATGCTCACAAGGCTTATTTATAGCATCCTCCCAGCAGAATGAAGACATCTGTGCAACTGATGGAATGCCAGAAGCTGAATGAAGGTAATGTATTCTGATCACTCACTTTTTCAAACTATAATAAAAAAACCACAAATTCCAGAACAGCAAGATCTAATGAATGATATGAAGGTCCGATGTGAAATTGTATTCCAGTCCCCATATTCTCATCAAGATAAAGGTTCGCATTTCTCATTTTTCAAGCGTAAAGAATTGTCAAACAGCATAGCCTACTGTGCCAAATTTTAAAATTTTCAGCTGCATCAAAAGCGCAGTGAAGTTCCACACACTTTTTTGTGTAAATGTGACCTTCATTGTAAAGCTAGGATAACACATGATCCTCATTGATCGGGAATTCAAACTTCCTAAGATGTTGAAAAATGATTTTGCCCAGGTGAGGCAGAGCAACTCCAGGTTGCATACTATAGAGCAGTGTTTGCCAACCTCTTTTGGCCCATGGAATGGCAAATTTATAGAAAAAAATTCTGTGGACTGGAAAATTCTCAAAAAATTGTCTGCAGACTGGCAAAGTTTCCTTAAATTTTTTGCAGACTTGCCCAAGTTTTGCTTCAATGTTATTAAGCAGTCATGTACAAGAAAAATGCAGTTATGATTGACATCAAACAATCAGAAAGGTGGCCCTGGAGAAAGGTTTCTTAGAATGAAAAAATTATAACAATTTATTTCAGCAGGTGAAAATTTGTCTGAAGTGGTATTAGGAGAAGAGCCAACTTTTGTTCTCATTAGATAATTCAACTGACATTGTCCTTCAAAACTCTTAGATGAAGAGAACAGGCTTTCTCCTGACTTTTTACGACTTTTTTATGTAGAAAATTTCCCAAAGACCAGTAAAAAAAAACTTCTGCAGACTGGACCCTGTCCACGAACCACAGGTTGGGGAACACTGTTGTATATAGAGTACAATATATATACTGGTATGTATAAGTTTTGCAATCCAGATTAGCACGGCGGGGACTTTGGGTTATGCCCTCCCCCTCCTCAGTACGGCTTTTGGCAACGGGCGTTTGAAGTTCTTTTGAAAGCCCGGGGCGAGATGAATGAGAGAAGAACAAGAGCAAAAGGCGAGTCTGTCGACGCGGGCTCGTTACACTGGCAATGTGTCGGAGGCAGGAAGAGCCCCGTGCTGAGACGAGCAATTCAACATGGTCATCATGCAGACGGGCTTCCCTCATCCTCCTTCGTTCGTTCCTTTCCGTCGCGAATTATTCTCTTTGCTAGCTTCCTTTCTTCGACGTTCTTCTCATCATTTAAGAAAAAGAAAAAAAAAGAAGACAGTTGGCACAGACAGGCTTGAAGAAATTTACTGCGGAAAAATTAATTTTTCGTTATATATATTTTTTTTCAAAGAGAGCACTTCGTATTCATGCTTGTATAACAGCATGCGTGCCCCCGACGAAATTTGATGCATGTTACATTGTTCGAATGATTTCCTTGGAGATTATGCGGAATTCAGTTAAGCCCTGAGGCGCTCTTACAATCGGATGATGTTCATGTGCGGAATTTTCTCGCGGTCCCTCTGTGAAACAAGGCGCCAAATTGGAGCCGAAACTGTAATCCAATCGG
>CAJPEX010004092.1:0-24090 GCA_905338405.1 Notodromas monacha
GAAGATAACTGGTAGATTCATTTCAGTTATGCTTAGCACAAACCATATGATGATGATGATGATGAACACATTTCCTTTCCTGCTTTCCAGCATAAGTCCAAAAAATGTTCCCACATTTAACCCCCTCCCTTCCCCATCCACAGTCACTCAAACACATTCCATCACATCAGAATGAAAAAAAGATGAATAAGCCTTTTTTGGGAATTAAAGAAAAGAAATATACTGTGCATCAAAGAATTTAAAAATGCACAACTGATGTAGAAGTTGCATCCCAAAGCAACGCAGCTCCAGCATCCAGCTACAAACTGGACCAGAAAACATGTTGTATTTTGAGGCCAGTGAGCCTCCCAAATTTCCCATTTTTGCAAGACTCACTGAGCTTCACTCAAGGACAAGAAGTTGTCATCACTTCTTTGATTTTCCTGAAGTTTGCCAATCATGAGCCAGGAAGAAATCACCAGATTTCTTCCTGACCCAATCTAAGCACCTGGGTATAAAAACCTTCATGCCTCTTTGAGAGGAGAAGGGAGAACCTAGTATTGAAGGGCCTTTTAACTTTAATTACCTAATTCAATATTCTGAGCTAACCAACCAATCAATCTTACAATTGACTCTGTCATTAAAACCATTCAATTAACAGCCAATTGATGAACTGGGCAATGAGAATGAATTCCTTTGAAAAGAGTTTGAGTTCTTA
The DNA here is from genome assembly GCA_905338405.1 of Notodromas monacha. Classification (NCBI taxonomy): domain Eukaryota; kingdom Metazoa; phylum Arthropoda; class Ostracoda; order Podocopida; family Cyprididae; genus Notodromas; species Notodromas monacha. Next base: position 698 of record CAJPEX010004092.1, read on the forward strand.
ATCAAAACTTGCATTCTGATGGTTGCACTATTCAATTCCTTTTTCTGGGATCCAATGGACCCATGACAGTAGATACGCACACTTTGTTCCCCTCAGAAGATCATATAAATTAAATATCAAGGAAAACAATGACATCATAATGCAATAAATGTACACAAATTGAAGCACAAGATTAGCAGCCTGCTCCCAGACAAGTTGTAACCATAAAAAAAACACCATAAAAAAGCAAAGCATAAAAAACTTTAATCAGAAAGTGAACATAGACAAATAGTTCATTTCCGTTTTTAAAAAAAATTCTTATTTTTCATCCCACATTCTGAGCAATGCATTTGGCAATGCAAACTTTGGCAATGAATTTTACTCAATGCAAATGAAAAACAAAAGATCATATACATACGACGATATTAATGAGAAAGCTCGTCAGCCAAAAAAAAAAACCAGTTAGGCCCTAGGGCATACTAAAATATGTTACATTTTCTTTCGTCTATCGCAATATTTCTTTTTTTTTTTAAACCATCCGTTGCTGCGGAAAATTAGCGTCAGTGTCAGGGGCACATTCATCTTGGTTCGTCTAATCACAGAGCTCAGCTGACAGAATCTGGACAAGGAAAGTGCAAGACCATGTTCAGTCAGACAAAAATTTCCGGATAAGGAACACGTGAGGGGAAAAAAACGGACCTCGTGTTCTTCCACAGTGAGATGGAATACCTTATTGGGTTCACAACGGGTCGACTTCTTTTTTATTTATTTTTTAAAGCGGGTGATCGTTGGACCCCACTGATGATGCTGATGATGACAGCATGCCAAAACCCAGGGTACTTCCCATAATTTCCTACCAGCAATCGTCGAAAAGTGAGTCATTACTTACTCACAGGGACCCCGAGATGCGGACGTAATTGATTCATCGACCTTGTCCCGATGTCGGATCGTCCGCATATCGAGTCTCATTTTCTTATAAACTTCAATGCAAAAACAATTAATTATTACTTTGTTCATGAAAAAATTAGGAATAAGTCTTCCAAAAATTTGAGAAAAATTGTTTCCCTCAACTTCAAGATGCAGAAAACAATTGTGCAGAAAAAAAACCGAAGAGATTCTGATCTTTTAGTCTCAAAAGTAGCTCGAAAAGAAAAGAAAAAGAATATGTCTTGCTATAATGTGCTGCACAGATGATGGAAAAAACTCTGAAAATATAAGCAAAGGATCAACCTATTTTTTAAAATATGTATTCAAGTAAATTTTTTACAAATGTATTTAAAATTTTTCTGAATATTAATAGTTAAATTTTCTCAATCAAGAGATGCTGAAATTCTCGAAATTAAATTGTTCGATTTTTTCTACAAAATGTCAGCAAAGTGTCCCATTTCGAGCCATCTTCTGGATGTCACGTCAGATTTTATTTCCGAATCTCAAGTGTCCTTAAGTCGAATCGACCACATGTCAAGGTCTCCCCAAAATTAAGAAAATAATTTTTTTTCCATAAATCTTCGAAAAGTGTTCATAATTTCTGGACCAACTTTTCGGATGTCAGGGGTGGATATTTTCAGTTTCATGTGTCCCAAAGTCGAATTGTCCTCATTTCGGGATATCCGCGTATATGTCGAGGTCTAACTATATTCGTCGTTTCAAACAAATTGCGATTGAGTCGAGGTCGACAGCAGAGGTCACGGGTATTTCATCGGATCCACCGGTCAGGGATCACCCGGAATATAACCAAATAATCCTTTCCTTATCATATCTCTTTCCTTTTTCTTGGTGTGATACTTAGTTTCTTATTTTGAATGAATGAACAGAAAGCTTTATTTTCTGCTTTTCAGCATTCACGAGGTTCAATCAACATTCCCACATCCATTTGTGCTCTTTTTCCTTCTTTGAAGTGATTAAATGTTTCTGAGTTGGTTTTGGTTGGGTGGCAAGGGGGTTTTGATTTGGAAATCTTGATTGAACCTTGTGAATGCTAAAAAGCAGCAAATGAAGTGTTCTGTTCATTCATTTGTTCATACAACTGAAACATAACGTGATTTCAACGTGCGCCAATAAAATTATTTTAAAATGAATTAGTTTTCTGAGCTGCATATAAAAAGACTGAATTTTGAGATTTGAAAAGAGAAGCTTTTTCTAGTGGGAGAAGTGTCCGCTGTTTGTCCAAAAAGGTATTTTTCGATTTTCAAAGCCTGGATTATTAGTTGAGGTTTAAATAATGATCAAAGCTTTTTCCACATCATTAATGATTTGATTGCAGTAATCATTTTTCTTTCTTTTGTCTGCAGGGGATTTTCCACTTCTATCTTTCAAATATAAATTAATACCTAACTTTCAGTGTAGCGTATAAATATAAAAAATTACTGATGATACTGTATTGCATTTTATTGAGTTGAACAAAAATATTCATCCAAATTTATCATTCGCTTTAAGTTCGTTGCCGCAGTAAAAAGAAGCATTTTATTTCTATGATGACTATAGAAAACAGAGCTTCCATCTTGCTGTAATTTCTGTGTATAGAGTGTGTAAATTGCAGAAATTATCTGGTCCACTGTACAGTATCATTTTTTTGCATTAAAAAAAAACTTCCTGCTAGCAGAAGTTCAAAAAACTCAAATCTATGTTTTCTGACTACATTTATTCCTGACCCGCGTGTTTGGGCAAGGAAATATGTTGAATATACTGGGATTTATTGTTGTGCCATTAGAAAGACCCAGAATAACGTCAGCAAGACAGTCTAGCCTTGCTGACGTTTTCGACAGCTGAAACTTTATCAGCCCTGCACAATGTACCCAGAAGGGTATGGGTTACAACTGTTTGTCCACTTCGGAATCTCCTCTTTGTATGACCAAGAAGTCGTCGAGATGCCAAAAGCAGACTGAAAAAAAAAACAACAGAGGAATACGACGAAGATGAAAACCATGATGAAGAGGAGACTTTTGTCTCAATAACCCCCCCCCCCCCCTCTTTCAGTCCTCATGCTAGACATTATTATAAGGGGTGATGAAGAAAATTGTACACAAATATTTTTAAACTCTGTGGAATCTATATTTTCGAATGTTTGCTTTTGCATTCGATTATACGCTTAAGCAGTTTTTGGGACGTTTGTACTGTTTGTGTAGTACATTTTTATAGTTTCTCTTTTGGGATCTTACTAAAATATTTCTGTTTCAAGGATCTCACCTTTGTAAAAAATAAATACCAACAAGATGGAAATGTATTCTGAAAGCAAAATCAAATACAGGAGAGAATTTTATCTGTGCAGTGATTTTTCCCCATAAGATTATCTTTCCATATATGTGTTCCTGTATAATGGTTATATCTATAGAGCGAAATTCTCTCTACAAAGCCTATTTTTTGGTCCCTTATTGGATTTATTTGTAGAGAGTTGACTCATTGCACAAAACGCTTATTATTATTAAAGTGCTGCCCATTAAAATTCAAAGCGAATTAAATTCAAATCTTGTGATCCTTCAAATTTGACATTGCTGATGTGTTTGCTGATTTTAATTTTAATTTTATTTTAATCTTTTACGTACACCCCATAATTACTTTAAACCTTTGTCGTCGCATTATTTGGCGTGATCCTGGAATTTTTTACCGCTTTTGAAATGAAAAATGATTTTAAAACTTTGGATGTCAAATCGCAATTTTTTACTCAAGTTATTGGAGTTTCATCCCAGTATTAGAAAATTATTTTTTGTACTGATATTCGTCACATTCAGGTTGATTTGGAAAATTGGACGAAAATCACCTAATTTCAAATATATTACGCACGAAAGATAAAAGGAAAATTAGATTATCGCCGGAATCAAGAACTTCCAAAATTGCATTAGGGCACAGAAAATGTTCAATTCAATGTAGTTTATTCAGTCGATACATTTTCAGGTACTCGCGAGAAATTATCTTTTTGGCCAGCATTTCACAACTATTGTACGTAAAAATAGAAGTTTTGCGTATTTTTTTCGAATCCAAAAAAGAAGTAATTCTCTCAAATGGGATCATCTCAGCTGGAGATATTAAACTGAAACTGTCCTGGAATCCCTGAAAAACGGATAAAGCATTAATCACTAAAAAAGCATCGCACAGCAATGTATATAACCATCTAGAAAATTTGCAATGCCAAAACTATTGGACCAAGATACATTATGTCAAATTCCAACCTGAAAAATTATACTTCATTCGATTCCGAGCTTTTTTGAAGCAATTTTTCATGCTTTTTGACCGCTCGATTTTTAGAAATCGTTTTGGTGTCATGCATGTGTTAGCATTTATTTTTTCTTTCTTGAGCACGAAATAAACTGTAACCAAAATTGTCGGTCGGATGACGACTGACTCGTCAAAGTCTCTTTTTCAACTTCGTTTCGGCATCTTTTTTTTCGCTTGAGGAAACGGATCTTCTTGGATCAAGTCGCAGATTATGTTACATGAAAATTTACTGATGAAATTCCACAGATTGCCCCCATTTGAATAATGCTTGATGTTTTTATGCGTCTCTCTCTCTCTCTCTCCCTCTCTGTCTGTCTGTCTCTCTTCATTTTTGGGTCACCCTGTACATGAGTCTCGAAGTAATTCGTAACTGACTCTTGTGTGACGCCAGAGATCAAGTGACTCCCAGGCTCGTCTTCCGGCTCCTGTCAGTGCCGAATTTCTTCTTCTCCTCTGTCCATCCCACTGACGTCTTGTCCATCTTTCGTCTCCATCCAAATAACATATTACTTGCTGTTCTTATTTATACTTGTTGCGTGACTATAAAGATAAAAAGAAAAGTAAGAATAAGGAAGTGTAATTCCTGCAGCATAAATACGTACACAGCTGGTTGGTGAATTGCCAGAGCACCTTCTCTTCTTATGCCCAGCATTCTATACTGATAGAAATGAGCTTAAGAAAGATTTACAAGTATTGGAATTCAATGAAGAGCGCCTTTCTGAAATCATAGAGGATCAAGATAAACTGTTGGCCTTATATATGAGTTCTCATCAAAGATTCTCTCTAAATTGTTCATTCAACTAAGCCTTATCTGGGAACTGGCTGAAGACCTTGAGCATTAAATTGCTTTCAGTAAGTGCTGCAATTGCTTTAATTCTGGCTAATGCTTCAATTCTTATTACTAATACAGTATTTTGTTTTCAATGTCAGGGAAAGCATGGGTGTAAGCATACATATCAGTTGTGCAGTTGCATTTTGTGGAATGTATTTTATTCTATTTGTTTATTGATATGCATCTAATTTCTCTGTTTCCCATTCTGAAGTGATTGAATGTCTTTGAATGGATTTGGGCTGCGTGAGGAATACGGGTTTGGATGAGGGAATGTCAATTGAACCTTGTGAATGCTGAAAAGCAGAAAATAAAGCTTACTATTTATCCATTCATTCAAAATAAGAAACTAAGTATCACACCAAGAAAAAAGAAAGAGATATGATAAGGAAAGGATTATTTGGTTATATTCCGGGTGATCCCTGACTGGTGGATCCGATGAAATACCCGTGACCTCTGCTGTCGACCTCGACCCAATCGCAATTTGTTTGAAACGATGAATATAGTTAGACCTCGACATATACGCGGATATCCCGAAATGAGGACAATTCGACTTTGGGACACATGAAACTGAAAATATCCCCCCCTGACATCCGAAAAGTTGGTCCAGAAATTATGAACATTTCTCGAAGATTTATGGAAAAAAATTATTTTTCTTAATTTTGGGGAGACCTTGACATGTGGTCGATTCGACTTAAGGACACTTGAGATTCGGAAATAAAATCTGACCTGACATCCGGAAGATGGCTCGAAATGGGACACTTTGCTGACATTTTGTAGAAAAAATCGAACAATTTAATTTCGAGAAATTCAGCATCTCTTGATTGAGAAAATTTAACTATTAATATTCAGAAAATTTTTAAATACATTTGTAAAAAATTTACTTGAATACATATTTTAAAAAATAGGTTGATCCTTTGCTTATATTTTCAGAGTTTTTTCCATCATCTGTGCAGCACATTATAGCAAGACATATTCTTTTTCTTTTCTTTTCGAGCTACTTTTGAGACTAAAAGATCAGAATCTCTTCGGTTTTTTTTCTGCACAATTGTTTTCTGCATCTTGAAGTTGAGGGAAACAATTTTTCTCAAATTTTTGGAAGACTTATTCCTAATTTTTTCATGAACAAAGTAATAATTAATTGTTTTTGCATTGAAGTTTATAAGAAAATGAGACTCGATATGCGGACGATCNACTTGTTTTTTTTTTTTTTTTTTGGCTGACGAGCTTTCTCATTAATATCGTCGTATGTATATGATCTTTTTTCATTTGCATTGAGTAAAATTCATTGCCAAAGTTTGCATTGCCAAATGCATTGCTCAGAATGTGGGATGAAAAATAAGAATTTTTTTAAAAACGGAAATGAACTATTTGTCTATGTTCACTTTCTGATCAAAGTTTTTTATGCTTTGCTTTTTTATGGTGTTTTTTTATGGTTAGAACTTGTCTGGGAGCAGGCTGATAATCTTGTGCTTCAATTTGTGTTCATTTATTGCATTATGATGTCATTGTTTTTCTTGATATTTAATTTATATGATCTTCTGAGGGGAACAAAGTGTGCTTATCTACTGTCATGGGTCCATTGGATCCCAGAAAAAGGAATTGAATAGTGCAACCATCAGAATGCAAGTTTTGATTAAGAACTCAAACTCTTTTCAAAGGAGTTCATTCTCATTGCCAAGTTCATCAATTGGCTGTTAATTGAATGGTTGTAATGACAGAGTCCATTGTAAGATTGATTGGTTGGTTAGCTCAGAATATTGAATTAGGTAATTAAAGTTAAAAGGCCCTTCAATACTAGGTTCTCACTTCTCCTCTCAAAGAGGCATGAAGGTTTTTATACCCAGGAGCTTGGACTGGGTCAGGAAGAAATCAGGGGATTTATTCCTGGCTCATGATTGGCCAATTTCAGGAAAATCAAAGAAGTGATGACAACTTCTTGTCCTTGAGTGAAGCTCAGTGAGTCTTGCAAAAATGGGATTTTTGGGAGGCTCACTGGCCTCAGAATACAACAGGTTTTCTGGTCAGGTTTATAGCTGGATGCTGGAGCTGCGTTGCTTTGGGACTCAACATCTGCATCAGTTGTGCATTTTTACATTCTTTGAAACACAGTATATTTCTTTTTCTTGAATTCCCAAAAAAAGGCTTATTCATCTTTTTTCATTCTGATGTGATGGAATGTGTTTGAGTGACTGTGGATGGGGAAGAGAGGGGGTTAAATGTGGGAACATTTTTTGGACTTATGCTGGAAAGCAGGAAAGGAAATGTGTTCATCATCATCATCATCATATGGTTTGTGCTAAGCATAACTGAAATGAATCTACCAGTTATCTTCAGAGGGGGTTAAATGTGGGAACATTTTTTGGACTTATGCTGGAAAGCAGGAAAGGAAATGTGTTCATCATCATCATCATCATATGGTTTGTGCTAAGCATAACTGAAATGAATCTACCAGTTATCTTCCATTTAAATTTTATGGAATTGTAAAAAAATGTTTTTCTATAAAGATACTGATGGACTCTCTAAGTACCAAATTCCAAATTCAAGAAACAATTCGCTGTATAGAGAGAACCTCTATAACATGTAAGAGGCAAAGGTATCTGAGACCCATCCAGAAGTTTGTTGTAAAAAAAATTGTTGTAGACAAGATTGTGGTAGAGTGAATTCATGTGTGTTTTAAGGTCAACAAGGAATGTCGAAATAACTGACAAACACCTGAATGAGAGTTGCATTGTAAATAAATAGTTTTCTGTTTTTTCCTCAATTTAGGGGGAAATCCATCACCTGCTGGTTGAAATCCTTCATTCAATGGTCAAAAACAGTGCAATCTTAATGTTCAAGTCAAATATCTTCTCTTTTCAATCTCCATAATTCAACATGTTTGTTGTCCATCGGGGCTGGGGACAAAAGGAAGAGGAAAAACAACGAATTTTCAAGGATTACTTTTGCAATGAAACAATTTATACTAATTGGGCAAATGTGCCCTTAATTAATTAAAAATCAGCACCGCAGCTGAACTCATTAACCCAACGATTCGTAATGTAAAGTATAGACTATAAGAACATCACACATTTTCTCGTCCAACAATTATTCTACTATTCTTCCGCACAAAATCCTCAGCTTCCCTGACATGGAAACAATTTGACTTTTTTTTTACAACAATTTGAATTTGCTGTTTTGGCATACAGCAAATTTTTATGAAAACCCAGCACTAGCTCTTCCTCTCCCAATAATCATTCCTTCAAATAAGCTCCCACAGTAAAATTTCCTCAAACAATACAACCCCAATTCTTTCAATTGAATTTTTGCATTGCATTATTGCACCTTAAATCTGTTGTGCACAAATTTATTTTTTTTTGTTGAATGTGTGTTGCATTATTGCATTCATTGTGATGTATTATTTTTTTATTGCGTTTCATTGTGATTTATTGTGGACTGTGATTAAACCTGACAAAACTAGGGATATGTAATTCAGGTACCCCTTAATTATATATTTCCGGTTGCAAACCAGCTGATTGCCCTGCCTTTTTAGCTCTGACCATTTCTTCCACTGAGCTATGGTTCAATTCTTTATGCTGGGTTGATTAAATCCTCAACAGTATGTGGTTTGTGCTGGATAAGGACAAATTTCAGAAAAAAATCGTTGTGCTGATCTCAAGCCTGATTTATTCAAATTCCTTTTTCCGCCTGCCAGTTCCCTGAAGGTTAGCAGTTGAAGTAAAACCGACCGAATCATTCTCGCATATAGTATAAACAGGAAGAAATATTCCGAGATGCTTGTTTCTGCTTCAAGAATGAGAGGTCTTGAAGAAGACGAGGGGGGGTTTCTCGGTATTTTCCAAGAAACCCCCGCTCTCTCTCTATTATAAGCGGGATGAGAGTTGGAGTTTTATTCAGGGATCAATCGCATGTGGGCTCGGGAGATTAATTCCCGCTGTGCGTAACCCCGGGTGTGAGCCATCAGTTGTTTCGCCCTCTGGGGGGAGAAGCACTGGGCCATGCTGGCCCATTATTTCCATAACTGCTGGCAGTTCCAGCGGGGATAAACCGCGGAAAAAGTGATGCACCATTTTTTCTATCTCTCGGGTATAGGCTGAAATCTGGGTTTGAAATCCTATAGCTTACCTCTTGCATGAGCTTTTGCAGGAGCAAAAACCACGAGTCTCTCCTAATTATTGCAGTATAATTCCGTTAAAAAGAATCTCGGTATAACGAATTTTTTTCTCAAGATTATTACTCTTCTTGGTCCCAGCTTTTTCTTCTTGGGAACAATGCTATACAAAGTTTGTTACAGTGTGGCAAACTAATTTTCCTCTAGAATATCAGTATATAACGAATTGTTGCCTTGATCCTGTGGGCATGGGCCAGCATGGCACAATATGCGCGCAGAATTGGAAAAACTTAAAGATATTGAAACATTTTATTTGATTCCTGTTTCAGCTCATAATTCAGTAATTTCATTAATTTTTTTTAGAAAATTAAGGAAAGGGAAGGTCAGAAATAAAAGAATTGTATCTTATCTTCTTCATCTTATTTTCTCTATTATTTTATCAAAATAAGTTGTAAATGATGACAATCCTTCAAAGGTGCCTTGAAGTATCTTGAAGCATTATTTCCTTGTTTCTTGTGAAATGTCAGTCCACATACATGCTCAAAAAACCAATAACCTCATAAGAATGAATATTTTTCTGAAACTAATTTTTCCTCAGGTATAGGCGTTCTATGCAGCGAGATTTCACTGTATATAAAGAATACATCTGCAGTTTCAGAGGGACCACAGTTAAACAAAGACAAAACGTGAAACATACCGGAATCTGTTGACATGTAACCAATATGAAACCTGGAAAAACCATTTATTGCTGACAAAAATGCATTTAATATGAGACTGAAATTCGTAAGACGCCAGTGATGAGTACACTTGTATACGAGTATGTTGGGTACTTCAAAAATGATTTGCTGCGAAAAAAAATTTGTTATATTCAGATTTTCAGTCTATTCATTATGCTATTGAATCTGATGCGTAACATAAACTGGTTGAAGAACAGTTTCAAGAAATTCCCTTTATAGTTGAGAAATTTGAAATATATTCCCATAAAATTCATAGCAGTGAAATCTTGAAAAAAACCGCTGAGTCCTGGAAAAACGATTATCACCAAAAAAGGATTTCAAGACTGAAAGAACATTCGTTCGAAAGCAGACGCTGTGAAAATGTCTTGTTAGCAAGCATGTTTTTAATCAATATTCTTTGTTTAATGGATCTATGCTGGCAGTCTATTCATAACGGAATTCGGTTTATTTTTTTCAACAAATTCTCTAAAACTGGGGAGGTTTTTTGTTTGAGTGGAATAGGACTGGATCAAGTATTGATGGTTGATGGTTTTTTGAGGATAGATTTTCTATTCGCTGTTTTAATTTGTATTATTTGTAGATTTATTTTTGTGATTCAAATTGTCCTGCAACATTTTAGACCTCCAAGAAATTAGTTTTTCGTTTAAAAATAAACACGAGAACTCCTATTTATTGATGAGTGGCATAAAATACCATATATTGATGCGTCCTCCGCGGTGAAAATTGTTATTAGTGCATGGAGTTATATGTTGAAAAGTTCATGCACTAAACTTTCCAAATATTGAACGCTTGACGTTATGTTGCTAAATCTGATACCTTATTTCTCCCTTCCTCACATGCATGCGAAAGAACAAAACGTTATTTGCGCCAATTTTTCTGGCAGCCAATTTCGAGCCTTCCCCATCTCCACAAGATGCCATTCTACATTTTCCATGTTTCTTGCCAACCAGGGTATCATTATTTCGCTGGGGACTCGGGTGCTTTTTGCGGAGGCGCGATAATTAGCGCCAGCTTCTCATAGCCCAGTGTTTTTGTCATCTCTCTGGAGCAATTACTCATGGATGCCCCCATGAACTATTTGTTTTCCATCGGTCCTTCCATGAGTAATCTATGCGTTTGGGTAGGCATTTTGTCACCCTTACTGGGGATCATGTGGTAATTGTGATAATTTAATGTAAATTTAGATTATAAATTTGCCTAAATCAGGAAAGCTCAAAATATTTTTCTCTATACCAAGATATTATTGTCAGGCCGGTGTTTGACAGAAGGGTGGTGATGAAATTGAAACACTGTGGTCAGCCTTTAGGAGGCCGGATCCTCTTATAGGAGTCCCTTAAACCTTTTTGTTTAGTACACTCAAAAAATGCAGTCACAGCAATCAACAGACATAATCCTAATGCACAAATTCTAGCCACAAACAACAGTTGCACAAACAATGAGATAATTGCACAAGAGCTCAATAGCAGATCCAAAGAAGGTGCTTGCTGGAGCAGGCAAAGCTGGCAAGTGTCTGTCTTTGGTCCTTGCTGTTGGGCCAGAATTCAAAAAAGTAGGTGGTAAAGCAATAACACAGTAATCAGCCTTTATGAGGCCGGATCCTCCTTATTGGAGTCCCAAGAGTTCTCAATTTAATAATTGCACAGACACACAAGTCAGGCAAGTAACACACAATATAATCCTAACACACAAGTCTTTCAATCAATGACAATCAGTCACACAGGGAAAACCCTTCTAGTCACAGACAACACACACTAAGATTTCCTCAGAGAGGTCCTTCCTCAAGCAGGCAAAGTCAGCAAGTGTCCGTCTTCAGGCACTGCTGGCTTCCTTCAATACTTTGGCCAGAAACAGCAAAGATTAGGAGAAACCAGTTTCAGGAGGTAGCAGGCATTTTTGGAAGGTAGTAGGCACTTCCATCATGCTGGTCCATGCCTGGTACAAAGTTGTCCTTTCTCTGCAAAGACACTACAATTGAGGCTACGTAGTAGCCCCGGTACAACCTGACACTTGCTGGCTTTGCCAAAGAGTTGGCAAGAAATGGCAGAGGATTATGTCAAACTTGTATCAAACCCCAGTTTACCATTCTCATGGTCAACCAGGTGCACAGCGGGGACTTCTGCTGCGCATGCCTGTGCTTGCCACAAAGATTTATGTTCTCTGCAAAGATGCTACAACTGGGGCTACAGAGTAGCCCCAGAGCAACCCCACAATAATAGACCAAGATAATCTTTTGACCTTATATGATTTCTCATCAAAGATTCTCTCCAAATTGTTCCATCAACTAAAGCTTATCTAGGAGCAGGGTGAACACCTTGTGCTTCAATTTTGGTTTATCGTAACTGCTTTATGCTACAATTCTTATCATTGGCATTTTGTTTTTGTGATTAGGGAAGGGAAGAAAGGGTGTGCAATTGTACTTGTTGGGATGTATTTACTTTTCCTTCAATATAAAGACTCAAGAGATGTCTTGAAATTTTTCTCTTCATCAAACATCTGATTGAAGTCTATGACAACACACAAAATGCTAATTTACATTGGAAACTTTTGGTTCCTGCTTATACCACAAAAAATTTGATTTCCAGATATTTTCATTAAAGAATGCAGATTGTGGTTTCTTTCTTGCAAGATATTCTGGGAACAAGACTGAATCAATCACGATTTAGATGATCATTTACAAAGGAGCTGCTGTAACGTCTTAATATAATGTCTCCAGGAAGAAAAAAAACATGTCATTGTGCTGAGGATATTATTGCTGGTGGGTAACACTGTGTTCATGTTTTTTGGACTTCCAGCATTGTGCTTAGAAATCAGGTGTTCAAATGTTGCTTTTCTAATAACAAAAGAAAACCTACAGCGGGAAACCTTTCTGCAAGAAGAAAACACAGTACAGTAGTCTATTTTCAGAATCCCATGAAAATTCTTGAGATTCCCTTGAATGAGACTGTAATTTTGTTCATGTAATGAGCGCTGTGAGAAATTCGTACCCTACTTTCCACAAAATTCTTCCCTGGAGTCCTTGGATATTGGATTAATTATGAGACACCAGAATGTAACTCACAAGGGATGGAAAACGGGCTTCAAGAAGGGCTTCTGTGCTTGGGTTAAATTATAACCCGAGAAACATGATGGGTAGCTTTTAATTGCATTGGCTTCGTTTTCTACGAGAGGATGAAACGAGCCCGAGTCATCGCGAATATGAGAATCATTAAGCTTAGAAATCTTCAGCGCCAGTGGTTCATCTGGTTTTTTTCGTCATCCCAAGGAATTCCAATTAGAACCAGATTTTCCTTCTTTCTTCAGAATTCATGATCAATTATTTACGGATTACATTCATCCAAAATTAATTAAAGAGCATGCACCAGCTGACGGAAATGGTTTCCCTGATACACGTTCCTACTGGAGGTTTAATTTCAATGCAGATTGCTTCCGAGGAACGACAAACAGATGTCACTTGCATTATCGACTTTGGCGAAGTCCACAATATAATCCCAGAATATATTTATGTACCTTTTCATTCCAATTTTCTGAGGTTGAAAATACGGAATTTGATTTAGGATTACTTATTTCAAATAATTTAGGCGGAACAAATCATGAAAGGATTCGTGCGACATCTGCGGAATAGTGAATAAAATTAGAGTCATTGTCAGCGGGCGCAGAATTCCTCAGAACCCAGTTGAATTTAAAACATGTATTGACAGAAACTCAGACCTCGTTGTCTGAATCTAAAGGTGTGAAGTTTTAAATCCATCATTAATAACGACGCATGTAATAAAAATTAAGCATCGCATTCGAAATTTCATTTCGAGAAATTGAGGCAAAAAATGAGGCATGTCAAAGGAAAACCCTGTGTAAGTATACTGCAGAAAACTTGGTGTAAAACTACCCGTCGTTTGAAATCGAGAACTATATGGGAAGACTGAAGCGACATCTATGGAATCTTGAATGAAATGAGAGTCATCGTCATCGAGCGCTGAACTGGTCTGAACTCCATTTAATTTATCATATTTCTCGACATTAAATTGGACCTCTTCGTACGAATCAAAAGGCGTGGAACTCGAAAGCCATTATCAACGAAGCATATAGTAAACATAAATAATTGTATCCGAATTTTTAATTTCAAAATAAGGCAAAGGAAAATTCGGGGTGAATATGGAACCTCGCCTGAAATTATTTACCTACAGTACGTCCGATTATAATCGGAAAAAATATGGAGAGATTGGTGCGACATCTACGGAGTAGTGAATACAATGAGAGTCATTGTCATTGGGAGCTGAAGTGGTCAGAATAAATGTGTTTAATTTACAAAAAAATGTTTACGGAAATTTGGACCTCATAGTATCAATTTAAAAATACGCAACTTCAAAGTCATCGTTCTCGAGGCATACAAAAATTCATAATCACATCCTCCTTTATTTTCATTTCGAGAAATCGAGGCAGAAAATGGATCAAAGGAATCCCCGGGTTCAAAACCCCGGTCGCAATAAGTGAAATCATCATCGCTCTTCTCAGTCGTTTTCTCTCATCCTCATGCAAAGAATCCCATTTGCGAGATCGATCTAAGGCTTAGCTCTTGTCCCAAAATGACTTCGCCTCTTTCCCAAGTACAGTATCCGACATATTGTAAACCCGGAAGGAAGTGAGAAAGCTGTTGTGCCCGGAAATGGTAATATATTGATAACGACGTTTGTGAAATCGCTTCTCGTCCCGCAAAATATTCCGTTTCTGTGCAAATACTTTTATTTCTCCATTTTCTTTCAGTTTTAATAAGACCGTTGATAAGATTTCGTTTGTATTTGATATAGAATCTAGGAGTAAACTTTTCTAGACCGATATGAATGAGCCTTCTTTACGCATTTGTTTGAAGACTCGCTTGAAGCGGGAAAAAGAACATTGGGTAAAAAATTTGCAGAAACAAAATGTGATCTTTTCACTTGGAACCCCGAAAAAACCTGTGGGTAAATCCTTCGAAATCCTCATTTGAACTTTTCAAAATAATCCTTCTTTCACCAGATGTGGTCCCGTAATGGAAATTATTAGTTAACCGTTTGTGGACTGGTCAATTTTTAAGATTCCTATTTTATTTCAGACCCCATGAATTGAAATTCGAGAATTATATGTAAAGATACTTTATGTGGATTTGATACAGTGAAACAGTATATTTAAACTTGTTCATAAAAGGTTGGTTATCCTTTTTTTTTTGGGTATGATCATGTATTTTTCGATTGTATCAGTGCAGTAGTCTTCGCTTATTGTGCTTCAGAAAAAGCGAAAATAATTTATTGAAAATTCTCACGGCATTGATATTTTATTTCTATCAAGTCGAATACTGTAACTCAAATCGCTAAGAATATTCCATCAGATTCAAACCTGATCTCAAATCCCTTATAAAAAACTTGGTTTCTAGGACGAGCCTGGATCTTATTGAATTTTTCACAAAAATGTTTGGCAATAATTTACTTTCCAATGAACTGAAGAACCGTATCTAGGAAAATGCTTTTCACTTTAAAACAGCTCTCTTCCACCTGATTAATTGCACTGGAGCTAAAAAAAAAATGGAAACAAAACACGTCGGTATTTTTCTCAAGGCAAAATCTCTGGCCAAAAATATTTTCTTCAAGTCCCGGTTTTGGTTTTGAAATGTAAAAAAATAGCAGCTGCGTGAATCTGTTCCACGAATAAAAAATATAAAATTTTGTCATTTGAGTCAACTTGGGTATTCCCCAACTTGAATCCCCCCCCCCCCCTCCCTGTGTATCACACAAATTTCGACTTGAGATAAATCGGATTCCAAATCGTCTGAATATTACCTCAATCAGGTCTGCGGCTCGGAGGGTTCTCGCGAGAGACGCGAGTCATTACCCCTGTGCATTGTGGGGTTCCTTTTGGGTTCTCTATATACAGTTATACACCAAAGGTTCCCTATACTGGGGCTCTCTTCTTTGGTGGTTTGTCGATTCTTGGGTAAGAGATTGCGTTGACGAGCCTGGCGAGCAACTGCTTGATGGGCCGTTCATTGAAAAGCCTCGGGAGCGGAAATTGGATCCGCGCGCGACTCCGGAAACGATGCTTTCATTTCCGGTCCCAGAAAATAATCGGGTTCGATGCAAAAGCGAGTCTGGTCTCGTCTGGAAAGAGAAGATCGCTTTGCACAAGGTAGACTGGAATGAAAGGCGGATTCAGGAATATTTCCCATATATACTGTACTGTACAACACATCAATCACGCATTCTTAAGAAATTTCCATTTCATGAGACGAAAAAAAAAGAACGGAAATGAAGTCAAAGTCGAAATTTTTTGCAGGTTTAAGTTCAGCAGGAAAAATGAACCATCCGATTCATTGGTTTCTTTTTTAAATTTTATTCTTGACGCTTGACAGAAAAAATTGCCAAATGTTCCACTGATGATTGCTTCTGATGATCTTTCTTTTGTGTTGGGAATAATTCGGTGGTTTTCAGTCAACATAAACTGGTTTTTGTTGTCGATTCTGATGTGCATGATCCTGCAATTAAACTTGCAAGTGATTTGCTGAAAACATAAAATTGAAAAAAAAACTTGATGAAATTGGAGCGTTTTTTGCCGAAAAGAATTCGTCTTCTGAAACGATTTCTTGGGGTGAGATTTCTTCCCCTCCACGCAATTTTACGATGACAAATTTTAATCAAATTTTGGCTGATGACATTGATTAGCAAAAAATGGAGATTCTAGGAAGGAGTAATTATTATCATTATTGGGCGATGAGAAGCAGGACGAAACAACAAAAAATAATCCAAAACTTGGTTGATCTTTCTTCTCTTCATGATTTTATGTAACCTCATAAAGGGTGGGATTAATTTTGTTTATCTTATACTTATGGATTTAGCTGGGTTGGAAATCCAGTCTCAGTTTTTCTAAATGGAAATTTCCCTTGTGAAAGCAGCTGTTGAGACCCGAGGTTTCCTCAGGCCCTGCTCAAAAACCCGAAACGAATTAATCATTTCGAGAACCATTCATTCTCCTTCCGAGCTTCGACCTGCTGCCTTTCATCACCAAGATAACCCAACTTTTCTGGTTCGGTTCTCCCCTCAACCGGAACAAGGAATATTCTTGCTCTGATTTTTTTTTGTTTCTTCCCTTGTGCTTTTCCTCCAAGACCGACGTGTGAGGGAATACTGTATATATATATTTTTTTTTGTTCGGTACATTTATTCGGTGTTCTTATTCTGACTGGCTTATCAAAACACGACGCCGCGCTCGTATTTCACACCGGCGTGTGTTGAGCAGTGCAAGGCGAGGGTGGGGGAGCGAAAAATATGAAAGCGTCGGGGGATTTCCGGACACTGACTTCAGCTTCCCTGGGGTACTTCCGAAAGTTAACCCCCCATATACCCCTCTTTGGAATAATGCTCTCACGGAAATTCATTACAGCAGTCATTCCTGGGATAAGCGCGAATCAATTTCATCTCGATATATCCGCGATTCCGGAACGGTACTGCGTATGACGGAATTTCGTTTCTGAAATGCTGGGCAGGTGTCGCTTGCGTCGCTGTGGCGAGACCAAACGCAGTACAGTATAACAGGATGCGGTATACCTTTGACTTGAGATCTTTATTGATGAAGGATAAGGACGTTGAATTTTGTTACAGTAAAACGAATCTCATTATAACGAAGTTATGTTTACAACGAGTCTTCCCCCCCCCCCTTTCCAATAGCCAGTGTTATTTTAATTTCGTTTTACTTGCTGTGTATTTTCGGAGCTTTTCTTCAAGGCCCACATATAAGCTCTTATTTACGTTTTAACGAGTTTCTACTGTTGTATGGTTTTACGATATGAATAATTCGAGGGTGTCTGCGTTATGGTGAAGGGAATAATGATACATTGGAAATACGTGTGAAATGCGAAATGTTTTCTTCAACAGTATTATTATAGTTCAGCCTCTTTCAATAAGAACCGCCGATTTCCATCATGAGTTTAATGTAGAACCGGTTTCGAAAACAGAAAGGGAAAATGGAGCAAGGTGAAGTTTCCGTTTTTGAAAGAAAGGATATGTTTGCCTGCTTTTCTTCAATTTTTAAATTTCCATGGATTTGGAGATGATAGTTTCACAACATATGAAAAAATTAACGAGCGAATCAACGTAATTGAACTGGTTTTCAAAACGGGTTTTATTTGAAAGCTTGTTGCTGTGCAAGGGCACCAACTGGACAACAGTAACATACTTATTAACAGCTCAGTTGTTCTTTCAAAAACACCCATTTTTCTTTTCTGAACTATACATTTAATTCAAGTCTGAAGAAATTGAAATATTATAACCAACTCTAAATTGATTGGCTTGTGTACAGGAGGGTGGTCTTTCTAAAATTCATAGTCAACTTTCGAAGCTGATTTTCGAGTCTCTTCAAAGATTGTGAAACTTTCGATTCCCTCGCCGTGCACGTGCAAGTACAAAATTTGACATTCTAACGCATATTGAACTTTGCCATAACGATTTTATTAGCTTCTTTTGCACATGAAGAGTTTGTGCTGGGATCGGACATGTGAAATATTATGACGACAAAGAATAAAATGCATTTTCAGCGCGAAATATTGTGAAGCTGCCATGAAGTATCGAACGCATNACAGTTATACACCATAGGTTCCCTATACTGGGGCTCTCTTCTTTGGTGGTTTGTCGATTCTTGGGTAAGAGATTGCGTTGACGAGCCTGGCGAGCAACTGCTTGATGGGCCGTTCATTGAAAAGCCTCGGGAGCGGAAATTGGATCCGCGCGCGACTCCGGAAACGATGCTTTCATTTCCGGTCGCAGAAAATAATCGGGTTCGATGCAAAAGCGAGTCTGGTCTCGTCTCGAAAGAGAAGATCGCTTTGCACAAGGTAGACTGGAATGAAAGGCGGGATCAGGAATATTTCCCATATATACTGTACTGTACAACACATCATTCACGCATTCTTAAGAAATTTCCATTTCATGAGACGAAAAAAAAAGAACGGAAATGAAGTCAAAGTCGAAATTTTTTGCAGGTTTAAGTTCAGCGGGGAAAATGACCCATCCGATTCATTGGTTTCTTTTTTAAATTTTATTCTTGACGCTTGACAGAAAAAACAGCCAAATGTTCTACTGCTGATGATTGCTTCTGAGAAGTAAACAGAGGTTTTTTTTGTGGAAAAATTCGGTAGTTTTCAGTCAACAGAAAATGGATTTTGTTGTCGATTCTGATGTGCATGGATCCTGCAATTAAACTTACACCTGACTTACTGAAAAAGTAAAATTGAATGAAAAACTTACTGAAATTGGAGCGTTTTTTCTCCGAAAAGAATTCGTCTTCTGAACCGATTTCGTTGGGTGAGATTTCTTCCCCTCTACGAAATTTACGATGAAAAACTTTAATTAAATTCTGGCTGATGACCTTAATTAGCAAAAAATTGAGATTCTCGGTGTGAGTAATTATTACCATCATTGAACGAGAGGCAGGACGAAACAGAAAAAAAAATCAAAAACTTGGTTGATGATAATCTTTTTTCTCTTCATGATTTTATGTAACCTCATAAAGGGTTGGGTTAATTTTTTTTATCTTATACTTATGGATTTAGCTGGGTAGGAAATCCAGTCTCAGTTTTTCTAAATGGAAATTTCCCTTGTGAAAGCAGCTGTTGAGACCCGAGGTTTCCTCAGGCCCTGCTCAAAAACCCGAAACGAATTAATCATTTCGAGAACCATTCATTTTCCTTCCGAGCTTCGACCTGCTGCCTTTCATCACCAAGATAACCCAACTTTTCTGGTTCGGTTCTCCCTTCGACCGGAACAAGGAATATTCTTGCTCTGATTTTTTTTGGTTTCTTCCCTTGTGCTTTTCCTCCAAGACCGACGTGTGAGGGAATACTGTATATATATATATTTTTTTTTGTTCGGTACATTTATTCGGTGTTCTTATTCTGACTGGCTTATCAAAACACGACGCCGCGCTCGTATTTCACACCGGCGTGTGTTGAGCAGTGCGAGGGTGGGGGAGCGAAAAATATGAAAGCGTCGGGGGATTTCCGGACACTGACTTCAGCTTCCCTGGGGTACTTCCGAAAGTTAACCCCCCCATATACCCCTCTTTGGAATAATGCTCTCACGGAAATTCATTACAGCAGTCATTCCTGGGATAAGCGCGAATCAATTTTCTCTCGATATATCCGCGATTCCGAAGCGGTACTGCGTACGACGGAATTTCGTTTCCGAAATGTTGGGCAGGTGTCGCTTGCGTCGCTGTGGCGAGACCAAACGCAGTATGACAGGATGCGGTATACCTTTGACTTGAGATATTTATTGATGAAGGATAAGGACGTTGAATTTTGTTACAGTAAAACGAATCTCATTATAACGAAGTTATGTTTACAACGAGTCTTCCCCCCCCCCCTTTCCAATAGCCAGTGTTATTTTAATTTCGTTTTACTTGCTGTGTATTTTCGGAGCTTTTCTTCAAGGCCCACATATAAGCTCTTATTTACGTTTTAACGAGTTTCTACTGTTGTATGGTTTTACGATATGAATAATTCGAGGGTGTCTGCGTTATGGTGAAGGGAATAATGATACATTGGAAATACGTGTGAAATGCGAAATGTTTTCTTCAACAGTATTATTATAGTTCAGCCTCTTTCAATAAGAACCGCCGATTTCCATCATGAGTTTAATGTAGAACCGGTTTCGAAAACAGAAAGGGAAAATGGAGCAAGGTGAAGTTTCCGTTTTTGAAAGAAAGGATATGTTTGCCTGCTTTTCTTCAATTTTTAAATTTCCATGGATTTGGAGATGATAGTTTCACAACATATGAAAAAATTAACGAGCGAATCAACGTAATTGAACTGGTTTTCAAAACGGGTTTTATTTGAAAGCTTGTTGCTGTGCAAGGGCACCAACTGGACAACAGTAACATACTTATTAACAGCTCAGTTGTTCTTTCAAAAACACCCATTTTTCTTTTCTGAACTATACATTTAATTCAAGTCTGAAGAAATTGAAATATTATAACCAACTCTAAATTGATTGGCTTGTGTACAGGAGGGTGGTCTTTCTAAAATTCATAGTCAACTTTCGAAGCTGATTTTCGAGTCTCTTCAAAGATTGTGAAACTTTCGATTCCCTCGCCGTGCACGTGCAAGTACAAAATTTGACATTCTAACGCATATTGAACTTTGCCATAACGATTTTATTAGCTTCTTTTGCACATGAAGAGTTTGTGCTGGGATCGGACATGTGAAATATTATGACGACAAAGAATAAAATGCATTTTCAGCGCGAAATATTGTGAAGCTGCCATGAAGTATCGAACGCATCAACCATGCATCAAACAGACTTGAAACGTGATTCGTTTTCTTATTCCAGAAAATGTAATTCTTCAATTTCTGTATACTGTACATGTACTGTATAAGCCAGGCGTTGAAGCAACTGCTGTAAATGTCATGTATAGCGTTCCTTATTTTTTTTTTAATTCAGAGTTTCATACTCTGAAATTACTGTATTTAAATAACCTCGTATTTTCTTCGACTTTTCTCGGACTTTCCGAAAGTCCAGGCTTTTTATTCGACCCCGGGGGAAAAAGATGAAGCTTACTAAGACTGGAACACAGTTCAGTGCAGTATCTACAATAATACATGTCCCAGCAACAATAATAATAACTCGCACGCGAAATTCGTATCATGTGTGGATAATGAAGCCCATTAATCGGAAGCTCACATTTAACCTTACACACTGTTGTCCTTTCTATTACAGGACTGAGTCGAGAATAAAAAGAACCAAGTTCTTATTCTGGATCAACTATCTTTATACAATATTCTCATCCGCATACAAACATTCAATACAACAATACAAATACACAAACACACAAGTCCAGCTTGTACTTTACTTCGAAATAGGTTTGAGCTTTAACAAGGCTTTGGCTATGGAGTTTACTGTATGAAGCTTGGATGAGATCTCTCTTTTGATTTCACCAAGCAGGGGTATTTAAGCCTAGCCAGCCTAGATGAGGGAACAAAGGAAATAATCGACGCGACCTTAATAGCGGAAATCCCAATCCGTGAAAGGAAATAATGTGGAAATCACTCTGAGTGAAATATGAGTGCGCTGGTTATACTTCAGTAATAATGACCATGCGCCACATGAACGAGGGATCCGAATATCACTGGATTTCACACAGAGTTGAGCTCACCAGGGTTCCAGGATTGATTGTACCCTAATTACCGTAAAGAAGGCTATTGTAACTAATCATGAGAAGTTGTCAAATCTTCTCACAAAGGAAAAGGAAGCAATTATCTATGCTTCCATGATTTCCGTTTCTAGGCTTTCTAAATGGTTTCTTCTGAAACTTCCAAAAAGGGTATTCTGTAAGTTAATGTATTTCTAAGATAACAAACTCACCCCGCACAAAAAAAAAAAAGGTTCCATCCTTTTATGAAAGTCAGCAGAAAAAGAACAACAAGTGAACCAAGTGCGAGACTCAGTGCGACAGTGCCCTATTTTCCGTTGCTGTTTCTTTCAGGAGCCATAAAGGCTTTATGGAAATGGCAATTGTTATTGCTATCCATCAGGAGGAATCAGGCATGGATCCAACAGATGTTCGGATCAAGAAGAATGAAAATATCTTCTTCAGTTGGCATCGAGTGCCATTCGTTAACGGATGATCCGTTGGGCCTGAAATTTTGGCGGTTAACTTTGGTGAGTATTGTTAACTTAGTGTATTTTTTTCAAAGTTTTCCGATTGTAATTTCTCGATTTTCGTTTCGGACGCGGCTGCGTCGTTAACGACTTCCTGTCTCCAGGAGTCGACAAAAGTTGATGGGTCTCCTGGAGTTGGTGGCCTCAAACATTGTTTCGCGAATCGTACGTTTATCCAGTGACTTTGTACTGTTGTGGATCTTCAACTTCGTCAAGAAGAGATTTCAGCAAGTGAAAAGTGAGTTCCCAAAAAAAAATTTTCTTTTTCAGAAATAACAAATTTTTTGAAATGTTCACAGATGGCGTTCCTGAGGATCGTGGCGTTGCTGCTATGGTTGCTGGTTGGTGCAGGTGCGGATTGTGGTCCAGACGACGGGGTCTTCAAGTGTCGGGACGTCTGCGGAGAGGAGGTGCGGGACACTGGCGGCTACGGACGTTGGGTGACGTTCGTCGGGTCGACGCTGTTCCTGGACTGCGTGCGTCAGGCGGATCTCAAGGTGAGTTTTTTCGACATTGTTTGTTGAGGTGGAAATAACAGCTTTTCTTGTTTCTGAAGGAGGTGAAGCTGATGTCACCAACGGTCTGCGTCGGGCGTCGAGTCGACATGGATCGTGTCGTGACGCCTTGGAGGTGGTGCGAGGAGGTCGTGCCACCCAAGCCAGAAGTTTCGACGGCGGCAGTTCCGCCGGTGGTTGGTGAGTTTGTTTTTGTCAACTTTTCACACAAGCATAAACATTACAAAAACACAACTCACACACATAACATCATTACACATATCCAACAACTGACCAACACCAAAACAAAAATTTCCTTCACCAGATATTAATAAAAATTTTGTATATACAGATGAG
>CAJPEX010004093.1:0-24069 GCA_905338405.1 Notodromas monacha
GTCCATTACTGTCAACTGATAGGTATGTTAGGAAGTTGATTTATTAAGGCGGATTAATCATATTATTCATTCTTTCAGCACAAACTGTGGCAGATACGACTACGAGGAGTGCTTTACAACGGAGGTGGCCTTATCTACTCGGATTGGTACAAGAACTGTGGAAGTTGGGGACATTGTTCAGGTCGTTGGTCTGAGGGAATATCAAATTGTGGTTCATCGTAACATTAGTGGAGTTTGGACTGTGGGCCACACTGGGAGGGTATATAATGAGTTGAATGATGTGCGTACTGTTCCGGGAGTTTTCTCTTGCAAATTCGTGGGATGATGGGTGATTTCAAATTTTTTCGTTTGATAAGGAGCTTTCCGTGGGGCAGTTACTTTAACGTTGTTGGGCAGGTTTCGTTTTCGAGTATGAAGGAGGAAATAAGTTGTTGATGATCTTATGTATCCGTTTAAGTTTGTGCTGAAGAAAAAAAAAGTTGAGAAGGAAAAAAAATTTTGTTTGGGATACAAGAAGGATGGAAAGTAGAGGTATGAGGGATGTGTGAACCGTTATGTTGATGTAGTACCCATCAGATCTCCATTGTATAAATGATTTTCGTCAAGAATGAAATGATTTGAGTTACTTTGATTGTATAATTTCTTCTGCAATTCTAATCATATTTATTTTTGTATGAAATTCTTCTGATTGTTGGGGAATTTCCATTTCCAGGGGCACTAAATTTCGAATAGATTGGTTGGTAAGTATTTTCTGTATGCAGTTGCCTTCGTCATTGGTAAATGTGGTGAGTATGTCCACAGATCGGATTTGACTATCACGGGGGCTAACATTCAGTTTGATAATACGACATAACTTCCATTTTATCTAATCATATTTATTTTTGTATGAAATTCTTCTGATTGTTGGGGAACTTCCATTTCCAGGGGTACTAAATTTCGAATAGATTGGTTAGTAAGTATTTTTTGTATGCAGTTGCCTTCGTCATCGATAGATGTGGTGAGTATGTCCACAGATCGGATTTGACTATCACGGGGGCTAACATTCAGTTTGATGATACGACATAACTTCCATTTTAGTTTTTCAAATGGGTTGTTCTTTTTGAATGATTGGTTTATTAANATGATTGGTTTATTAAGAGTGCAATATCGCCTTCCTTTGGAGGGAAATCTGAGTCTTTCAATTTGTATGGGTACTTTCTAAGGGTCTTTATGTAAGAGTTGTAATATGCTGTCCAAAGTTTTTCAATGATTTTGATCCTATATAATGTTTTCTTAGTGTATTGGCCCTTTTCGTCTAGATGAAGGAACTGTAGGGGTGGTGGACCATAATGTAAGGAGTTCGAGTTCCAGTCGGCTAGATGTGGGTGTAAGAACATGGATGGGGAAATAATCATAGGAGTTTCTCTGTCCGATGCTATATATGTGAGGGGTCTGGAGTTGATACAGTTCTCTACCCAAGCTATTGCAGATAATAACGTATTTGTATTGCTAAATGGAATTCCTTTAAAAGATCTGGCTAGGACATCTTTAATTGTTCGCATTTGCCTTTCATAGAATCCTCCCCACCATGGGGCACGAGCTGCGTTAAAAAACCATCTAATTCTTTTGAATTTTTTTCGTATTTGTTGTTTGTTAGCTTCTAGAAATTTTGGCCAGGCGCTTCTGAATGTGGCTGCGTTATCTGATACAATTTTTTCGGGGGTGATGTGTCTGCGGAAGCAGAATGTCTCAAATGCGCCGATGAATGATTCTAACGTAACATCGCTGACGGGTTCTATGTGGATAGCTCGTGTGAGGGTACATGAGAATACACATAAGGATAACTTCATAGGTTCTATTTTGTCAACAATTTTACTTCCTTTCTTGCGTGGGATATCTCTTTTTTGTTTAGCATGGTGAACATTGCGGTTATTTTTATCATAATTTAACGTTTCGAATGGACCAACAAAGTCTATGCCAACTTTTTGAAATGGTATGGAACCTTCATAACGGAAGTCTGGTAGTGGTGCAATAGGGACGTCGTAAGGTTTAGCATCAAAGCGTCGGCAGTGAACGCATTCTCTTCGGACTTGTTTTGCAATATTTCTTACGCCTGGAGCCCAATATGTTTCAGACAGTATTGTCAAGATTCGGTTAGCTGAGCAATGTCCATTTTTCCGATGAATAGACAATATTAAAGCCTTTATGAGTTTAGCGTGGCACGTTTTTCTAGGGACTGGTAGATAGATAAGGGTTTGTCGTACAGGATCATCTTTAGGTATTTGTGTTTTGAGGTCTATTTCTTGTCTACTTAAGGAGATAATATATTGATTGGTCTTATCCCAATGTAAATCCGGTTTTTCTGGTATTGATTTTCCGTTTTTCAAGATCTTCCATTCCTTATAAGCATAACTTTTCTGTATAATTCTNACATTGGTTACCTTGTTTATGAGTGTGTTTTCTTTAAACATTCGAGTGTACATTACATTTACAGTGCATGATTATGCATTTTTTTTAACAATTAGGGGAATTTCTTCAAATTCGTCGTTAATTTTAATTTTCACACTTCGCAAATTATCGTACAGTATTTTGAACCAGTTTAGGATATTGAAACATTTCCCTGATTTTTTTCGTGCTCTTGGGTTTGAACTTCAAGTAAATCAGATGGAGAACAGGACGCATGGAATATTATTTGCGTAACCTAATATGTAATATTCTTTTGCCAAGATGCATCAAATCATACCCATAATTTGATGCATCTTGGAAGGAATTGAAAGACAAATATATCAAATGAATCCCTGCCTCCAAGTTCAGCACAGTAAAAACTCATCAAGAGGCAAGTTTAGGCCCAGAATCTTCTCATTTACAATTTCCTGCAATTTTTTTTACTAATCCTCACAGCAAGAATTATTTTTTCCTTAATTCAAAGCCTGCAAAAATCAAAACCTCCCTAAGTCGAAACCTCCCTAAGTCGAATTTTTTTTATGGTCCCTAGAAATTCGACTTACAGAGGTTCAACTGTATTAAGGCTTTTATGAGTTTAGCGTGACACGTTTTTCTAGGGACTGGTAGATAAATAAGGGTTTGTCGTACAGGATCATCTTTAGGTATTTGTGTTTTGAGTTCTATTTCTTGTCTGCTTAAGGAGATGATATATTGATTGGCCTTATCCCAATGTAGATCCGGTTTTTCTGGTATTGTTTTTCCGTTTTTTAAGATCTTCCACTCCTTATAAGCATAGCTTTTCTGTATAATTCTGATAGCTTGAGTTTTGGCTTTGTTGTATTCGTTAACACTAAATGCTTCTCGAAGGGGTCCAAAATCGATTTTCTTTCTTTTATGCTTCAGATTTCTATGCTTGAAAAATCCGGCTGCTATTAAAATTGGCATGAATACAATGTATCTTTTCCAAGCGGCTATCCTACTGATGATACCATCCCACTTGAAGATTCCTGTGAACATTTTCTGGATAGTATGAAGTTCTTGCTGTATCTTAAGTTCTTCATGTTCCTTAGTGGAGTCTAGTGAGGTAAGAACGGACATTCTAGATTCTGGCCATTCACTCTTAGTTGTCAGCCATGTCGGACCATTTCTCCACAACGTGTTGCCTTTGAGCTGTTCGATTGGGCATCCTCGAGATGCTATATCTGCGGGGTTGTCTATACCTGGGACATGGCGCCATTGAGTTTTATCAGACTCTTCTAAAATGGTTTTTACTCTCGATTGCACAAATAAGGGAGTGATGTTACTTGATGCATATATCCAGTTAAGAGTTACCATAGAATCTGTCCAATAATATATGTCACAATTGATAAATTTTTGGGATTTTTTAACAATCTTCATGATTTCGATGGCCAGGCAGGCAGCTGTAAGTTCGATACGATTTATTTTTAGGGTTTCGTCCTTCTTTCGTGGGGTTTTGGGCTTTTTTGATTTCCCTATTCGTATTTCTTTGTTTTCCTTCTTTTTTTCGGTTTGAGGAACTAACCTGGATTTTGCCCATACTAGGCTTACCTTTGTCTCTTCATTACTTCGAGATACGTAGTATATGGCTGCTGCGGTGGCAGAGCCACTTGCGTCTGAAAAGGCATGGAGCTCACCTTGGATTTCGTTTTTTACTTTAAGCGCTCAAGGATATTTTAATTTGGAAGCTTCTATTGAGTCTAGGGCTATTTTTTGGAATACACTACTTTCATCTTCTGTCAATTTAGAGTTCCAATCTGCTTTCGGATTGTCATTAAGATACTGTCTCAGACTCAATTTGGATTGGGTGTGGAAAGGGGTGTTCAATCCTAGGAGGTCGAACAATTTTGCTAAAATAGTGGTGGCTTGACGTCGACTGAGTTGAGTGAATTTGCTGAAATTCATGAGTCTGTCGATAGATGCTGCTATTGTGTCATCATTAGGATCATAAGAGGTCCCCAAGATCTTGAATGTTTCTCTTTCCTCCTTTCCCTCATCAATTGTTCCCGACAGTTTGAATTTTGTCAAGATGAAGCCATGTCGATAGATGCTGCTATTGTGTCATCATTAGGATCATAAGAGGTTCCCAAGATCTTGAATGTTTCTCTTTCCTCCTTTCCCTCATCAATTGTTCCCGACAGTTTGAATTTTGTCAAGATGAAGCCCCCCTGTTTTAATGCCTCACAGGCCATATCTAACTTTTGTTGAACTTCCTGCGGTGTATTTCCGGTGACAAGAACGTCATCTACATATGTGTTATTGGATAATTCTTCTTCGGCCTCCTTACACAATATACCAGTTTTGACAGCGTTCCGATATACAAATCTGATGCAGGCATTCAGAATGAATGGGGCACAATTTATTCCCCAAGGCAGACGTAAGAATCGAAAGAATTTAAAAGAGTAGCTTCCATCCGCCTGTTTTTCGGGCCATCTAATAATCAGTACCCATTGATCCTGCTCTTCTAGTTGTACCTGTACGAACGCCTTCTTTACGTCTGCTATTCCTATGCAATCCGCAAAACGCATTCGGAGTAGGATGCTAACAAGGTCGGGTAGTATTTTTGGACCGGTTTCAAAAATATCGTTACATGCTGCTTTATTTCTATCAGCGGCATTTCCGGCAATAACGACTCGCAAGGGGGTGGATGTACTATTTGGTTTTTCTACTCCGTGGTGAGGTAATTTGGTGAAGGGTCGATTTCTGTTGTACAGGTCATGAAGTTCAACTGGTGTAATGACTCCATTATCTATCCATTCCTGTATAAATTTTTTGTATTCCTCCGACAGGCGGTCTCCCTTTTCTAGTGTTCTTATTACGCCTCTTATGCGAGCTTCACCCATTTTTAGATTGGGGTTACAATGTTTTTCAAAGCAATCTCGTTTGGGGAGGGGAGCTACAATTCTGCCATCAATGATTTTAAGTTTAGTCATGTATTCCTCATAGGCTGCCTTTTTGTCAATCACTTCATCTCGTGGTTCTTTGTAAAGCAAATTATCTAATTCCATATTTTGGAGTATCTTTGCATTCAATATCTCATCTTCTACTGTCTCAACGCCTTGGGATAAATAGGTATGAAAGGTAGTTTCGGGTTTGTACGATTCCAAAGTTAGTACTCATGAGCTGAAACACATCTGTACGATACATGGTGGGCTTTGGTACGTTAAAGATGGGGATTAAATCTCTGCCCCCCAGCACCAAGTCAAAGGTGATATGGTTTTTTTCGAAGATTCGAGGGTCAGCAAGTTGGTTGACATTTACACTAAAGTGTTGCAGGGATGTTGGGTTCTTTCCCTTCCAACTATTTTTAAGGGGGGCTACAACAGCATGAGTTCTTAGTTGAAAATTTTCGTTGATTCTAGATCTCAGCGATAGTTCAACATAAGAGCAAGATTGGAGTCCAAGACCTTCGTTGTTAACACCCATGATAGTATAATTACGCTTTGTTTTGTGTTCCTTCAATCCTAATTCATCAACTAGTCGTTTAGTAATCAAATTGATCTGTGCTCCGGAGTCAAGCAATATGTATATATTTCGTCCAGTATCTACATGAATGGCTTCTGTGGACTCCAAAAAGGTAGAAGAAATACTAGATATGGGGTATGCTTTTATTTGAACCACTTCTAGTCATAAGTTAGGTTGATTCTCTTGTCTGGATTCAGATTGAATGCCTTCTATGGCTGGTCTTACCGCTGGGGGCTGTATTGACAATTGGGACAAGTTTGGAATAGTGGGATTTTCTTGAGATTGACCAGATCCTCCTGGATTATTTTGTTGGAAACCCATGGCAAAGAAACGTTGGATGGGCAGTATGGATAATTGAAAATTTCGAACTTCTTGCAGTGCTTTATCCAGGGTGGACATATCTACTTGTTGCTGTGATTGGGAATTTTGAGATCTATTCCTGTTTTGATATGGGTGAAATCGATTATCTTGTCTACCATTGTTTCGTTGGTTGTATTGAGATCCATTGGAATCGCATATGGAAGTGTGATGTCTTTGATTGCATTTTTTACAATTAGTTTGAAGGGGACAGGCATAAGAGCGATGACCAGTTCGCAGACAATTATGACAGCGCATTTGATTGCCTAGAACCTTTCGCTTTTCATCAATGGTTTTGGAACAATCGAATAAACTGTGATTTCCTCTACAGTACAGGCATGGTCTGGGATTTGAGGACCATCCTTGTGTATTTCCTTGCGAGAATTGCCTAGGTACTATTCTTGTTAAATCTTGGATAGCCGATGTCGTGGGTTGTTGGAATACAGAGACAGGATTGTTTTGTTGTGGGGACTCTTGAGTGGTGGGTATCGTAATGATTTCAGGTTCCCTTTTCTTTTCGATAAGAACCTTTCGCTTTTCATCAATGGTTTTAGAACAATCGAATAAACTGTGATTTCCTCTACAGTACAGGCATGGTCTGGGATTTGAGGACCATCCTTGTGTATTTCCTTGCGAGAATTGCCTAGGTGCTATTCTTGTTAAATCTTGGATAGCCGATGTCGTGGGTTGTTGGAATACAGGGACAGGATTGTTTTGTTGTGGAGACTCTTGAGTGGTGGGTATCGTAATGATTTCAGGTTCCCTTTTCTTTTCGATACTATTCTTGTTAAATCTTGGATAGCCGATGTCGTGGGTTGTTGGAATACAGGGACAGGATTGTTTTGTTGTGGAGACTCTTGAGTGGTGGGTACCGTAATGATTTCAGGTTCCCTTTTCTTTTCGATACTCTTATTGGGTTTATCTATAATTTTTTCAGAGATCTTGAAGGACAGTAACTTTTCATTATATTCATTAGTTCCTGGTTGGGTTCTGGAAGCATCTAAGAAGTAACTAATCAGCCATCGATAGCGACTTTCAGGAAGTTCTTCCCATTCATACAAGGTTTCGTCAGTAACATCCTCTGCTAGGGATATGGAATTTGCGAGTGTATCGAGGAAAGTATCGTGTTTAAGGTGGTCGATAACAGATGGCCAAAGCGACTTTCAGGAAGTTCTTCCCACTCATACAAGGTTTCGTCAGTAACATCCTCTGCTAGGGATATGGAATTTGCGAGTGTATCGAGGAAAGTATCGTGTTTAAGGTGGTCGATAACAGATGGCCAAATTCGTCGCTGTGTTTCTTTGGGGGTCATACAAATATTGTTCAGACAAATGAATCGCTCTAAGACTTCTTCAAGATAAGCTCCAGCTTCTTCATAGGAACCATTGGGTCGGGGAAGTCGTTCAATTTATGTTCAGACAAATGAATCGCTCTAAGACTTCTTCAAGATAAGCTCCAGCTTCTTCATAGGAACCATTAGGACGAGGAAGTCGTTCAATTTCTTTGATCAATTGGTCTCTCAACAAATTAACATTACCATATTTATCAAACATTGTCTGCAGCATACCAAGGTAATCATTATCGGTATTCCTTCCTTGATATTGTGAACACGTCTTTTTAGCTTTACCTTCGAAATGCATTAAAAACAGATTGATTCTCTCTCTAGGTTTGATTTGAGTTTTTGGGGCTTCGTGAATATGTCGAAACTGGGTCCAAACCCTTTCGAAAGTTTGTTCTTCATCGGGCTCACTGCTAAACTTCGTGAACGAGGACTGGAGCGAATCATGGTAGTTTTTAGCGAATGCAATAGATCCTTGATTCCCCAAATCAATAGGAGATCCGGTCCCATAGTTTTTCAGTTCTTCTTTTAAGGTATTCTTAGTATCCTTTGGGTTTATGCCCAGAAATTTCATTTTATTGGCTTTAGTTGCAGAGGAGGAAGCTCCATCTTTGTGTGTATTATGCGAAGACGATAGATGCGTAACATTGTGTTGAAAGGATTGCCGAGTAAATAGAGGGGCATTGGAGTGATTCAGATGAATGTCGCTAACAGATGGCGCTTGAGTGTTAATATTTTGACGGGGGCACAATGACATTGGGAGTTCAATCTCTAAGATTACTTGTGATGAGGGACGGATGTTGGGCCAATTATCGACTAACTCATCCAAGGGGGTAACGACAATGTTAGTTAATTCCTTTTGGAGTTGAAGTATTTTAGTCCGATTGACTTGATCAATACCGTCCTTTTCTGCTGTAGCCAATAGGGTAAGTAATTCGGTAAAATCTCTCTGAAGCTTTCCGTATTCTTGGTTTTTTGAATCAGTACTGGGCGTTGGGTATAATCTATCGGCGATTCTAATTAACTGGGCTATCCTTAGTATAATGGTGACGATTATTTGCTTGAGTCCGACAGCGATGTTCGATATTGCGTTGTGTTGTGGGACATGGGCTGTTTCGTTTGGGGCGTTATCTTCCGGCATGGGGTCGGCCATGATCTCATCATCATCGTTGAGCAATGGTTCTATTGGTTCGATTTCAGAGTTAGGTACTTCTACTTCATTAATAACTACAGCTTGCTCTTCGTTTTCTTGTGGGATCGGAATATCATCGTTGGGTTGTTGCTCCGTATTTAGGTTACTCACGGTACCCGGTGCTGTGGCATTCTTGGGTCTCCCTGGACGGCGAGTCATGATGATAGATGAGTTCCAACCCTTTGAGGCACTTTCCGCAAATCGAAGAACAATTTGACGTTAATATTAACGTTTATTTTAAACCTTGGAATTAAATTAATTTTACGTTGTTGGGGAGGAATTGCTGGAAACCTTTTAAGTTTGCAAATTAGAAGATAAATCTTTAACAAAACTACGCTCTGCTACCAATTTTGTGATGGAAGGTAAATCACAAAGATGCAAAAAGATGAAAAATGAATATGAGACGCAATCCGCCTGGGAACAGGGCAGGGGATTCTCGGCAGAATCCCAAAAGAGAAATAGAACAATATATTTCAAGAGAGAAAACTTTCAAGATTCGAAAATAATCACAATCAGAAATTTCGCAGCAAAACGCAATAGAAGTGTACACTTCGAGACGAACGAACAGACTGTAAAGAAAATAGGTTAGAAAAATGGACGGGTGGATTTTCATTGCGCAATCGGGAAATCCGAACAGGATTTCCCGTTGCGGGATTTTTTGCGCAGCGGCAGCGTTATTTTATTAATTTATATAACGGGTATTGCGGGACGACTATCCCTTACAATTGCCATGCATTATGGATTCTGAACTCCAGTAAATGATTCCACGGTAGTCCTTTTTTCTTTCTTGGACTTACTTCGTCAAACAGTATCTCTATTTTCACGAGCAACCGTCAATTGATCCAATTTGTTCATATTTAGTCTATTTCTTTTACAGTGAAGTACTTTTTTAAATGTTCCCTTTAAACCGACGTCGATTGTTGGGAAATATATTTGAAGCCATGAAGCCATGGTGTTTGAACTCCTCAGATTAAGTCGGGTACCAGGAGAAATTTATTTTGAGAAATGTAATCGCTTTTTATTTAAATTTTAATGCAAAACCAGTTCTGCGTGATGAAGTAATTTTCCCGATAATGCGCTACTTTCAAAGACATTAAAAATAATATTCATAGAGAAATTACGTCAAATATAGGTTAGAATGATTTTGCGTCGATGTGAATCTCATCAGTGAAGAAATTGACTTGAAAAATGCTACGGGTACGATATTCATAAATGGAGTAATTTGTTTCCCCCCAGAAATATCCCCAGGGAACGAAGGTTTCCAACAAAAAAATAAAAAAATATATATAAAGGGAAAAATATGCTTTGATTCGACAGCGGTTCACTCACGGGCTTCCCGCAACCCGAACAATCAAGGAATTGATTGAGAATACTTTTCATTGCTCGGGATGCAGGGCAATAAATCTTCTTGCTCCGTTTTGCTCCAAAACGATTTCTGGCTTGAAACATTTCGAGGAAGAAAAATAGAAAAAAAAGAGTCACAGGAATCGGCGCGCAATCTCGGCTTCGACAAAGGATTCAAAAGATAAAAGTTTAGGAAGAGGGAGAAAAAAAATGTACTCTAGGAAAATGAACGCATTCCCCGTGGCGCTGCGAGAATTCGGCAGTTTGCACCAGCAAATCCCTTAGCAAATTTTCTCCTCCGCAAGGTTCAGTCTACAATATTTCTTTTCTTTTTTTCTCCCTCCCCTCTTGTTTTCGGTTTTTGCGAGCAGAAAACACAGCAGGTCTCCTGGGGGCTTTTCAGCGCAATCCAGGAGGAAAAGCTCGCACCGGGATGGTCAAAGGAAACTCAATGCCCCGTTGTTCCGATGGGGTCATCACAAGCAGTTAAGAGGAGTCAGGTGGCAGCAGGGACTCGTTGTAAAACGGAAAAATGTCCAATAAAACGCAATAATAAATCGAACTCTGCGGGTGTACTGTTTTCTAACGAAAAACATGCGCTGAAGATCACTAGAAGCCTCGTAAAACCTGGTGGATGCCCAGGAAAAGCGGCCACGTCTGAGTAAGAAGCAAAATCCCGCTATTTTCGACAATTGAAACGTTCTTTTCTCAATTCTATGCCGAGTTAAAACAGAATTGGTAATTCGCGCTTGAGCAAAAGGAAGACATTTAAAGAATTACTGTGCAATTTAACATGAATTTAGTCACTTATAATTTGTCGATAACAGCTGATGGCGTTCAAAAATGAAATGGTGTCATGAAAGTTTAGTCCGTTTGGAATTGGTAATCACTTTGCTTAGATGAGGTTATTTCACAAACATATAAACAAAATAGGGGGGCTTATCTCGACATGACATATAAAATGTAAATTAATTTTATTGCATGCCCGGGTTATTGTATGCCCAAACGCATTTGTAACCTTTTGTGTTTCTATTGTTGATGTCAAGTTGATGGATACGGAGACCAGAAAAACTGAATTCAGAGGAATTTGCCGGTGCTGGTTTGCTTACCAAAAATTGTACTTGGCCAAAATTTGTTATACTGTATTCTGAAGATTTTCCTGTATGGAAATGTACAAGGTCTGACCATCATCCTTAAATTCCGACACATTTCTGAGTCTATTAAACGACATCTTAAAGCTGTCCCGATTATTGATGAGCAAGAATTTGACTTGCACAAGTTGGCTAGAATTTAAGGAATTCCTCCGTACAATCCCACAGAATTTATTTCGGCTTTGATATTGATTCTATCGTAATTTTTGAATAATCTCGACCACGAAATTTAGCAACGGAAATAATATTTTCACACATTGCTCCTTTTTTATAAGGACTGAGTTTCATACAGCAGTGCGATATAGGGAGGTTCTTTGAATTTCTAAGAATTCTTTTTATTCCTAAAAGCCCATTTTGCTCAATGTGGTCTTCCTTGTTCGTCAGCAACTCGATCATCAAATTTTATCTTCCCCATTTTTTCCCGAAAAATTCCAAGGATCGAAAAATGTATGCATACCTTTGTTCCAGTACACTTTGTTACAGTATCTTCTATATACTGCTTGGCATTTATTCCACTTTCGCATTCTCCGTAAAATCTGCATTGAATTTCATTTGTGTGATATATTATCAGGTTCAGAGGATAATTTTCAACGACTATAAACCTCATTGCCGCTGCATTTCGCAAATTTCGCGAGCATGGTTGCTCCTTTTTTCCCAAAAAAGGTGAATCGGTTGCGCTTGGATTCGGCTGAATACAACGAATCGAACTCAATTTCCTGTCTAAATTTTTAGATAACAAACAAGACGGTTCGTAGATACCTTCGGAGCAGTAACACCTGCGAGGCAGAACCGAATAATCAAATCAAAACGTTGCCCCCGTCGACGCAACAGTCGGCCGCAATAAATTCCATCGCTCCACGGGCGTTTTTTTATGGCACCATTCACACCAAAACTCAAAGCTCTGCTTCTTACATCTGTATATTTTTTTTTATCTCACTTTTACAAGCCTGGTGCTTCTTTTGTATTTTCGTCATGTCGCAGAAATTCAGAGGAATCAACGTCTTGGCGGATTCCCCGACCAACAAATCGCGGCAACGCGGACCGGCGGAATAAAAGTCGGCGCTGGGCACACAGGAACGAGTATTGCCGGGGATTTGCGCAATAAAACCCCAAGGATTGCAACTCTAGGGAAAATTTTCTTTCTCGTCGACGAATCGATTATTCTGAGCATAGGAAACAAATTCTTTTGCCAAGATTGTTGGGGAACCGCGTGTGTCGCAATTGCTGTTCGGATTTCCCTCGGGATACGGATTTTAAGGCCATTTTTCGTGCATAAATCTTGGGCCAAGATTGCCTGCCCCTTCGAATACCGGAAAAACAAGGATCTTCTCTCTAATTTCGGGAACATGTCAGAAATGGAAGGCTTTTGCAATCCCACGCTGTTTCTTTCCTGATATTATTTTCGAGACGGAGTTACGAAGACTACTACGCAAATCGATTTTTTGAAGTTTCTTCGGCTAAATCGTTTTTTAGATTATTGCGTGGAAAAAGTTTGGGATACATTTTGTAAATTTCTGTCTTCCACCCAATTTTTCCAGAAATCTAAGCGTCTTAGCTGGCCAGCACCTTTACGGAATCTCACTCTAATTAAGTGGAACCAGTTCAAAAGTAGGGCATCTCAGTTTTGGTTCAAGATTTTTGAATAAAAATTTAAAATTTTTTCGCATGCCACACTCCGGGAATTCAGTTCCAAAATAATCCTGTGCTGAAAGAAATTTTGTTAGTGGCTTACGGTCAAACTTCGTCAATATTTTTCTTTTCAATTTTGTCAACGTGAAAACGATCAATTATTATTTTTATCCAAATACTGTAATTTAGAAAAAAATCGGAATCGAATTCTGCCATCTTTATGATTATTGATGGAATCTGACAAATAAGAGAGCAACAGTCGCGGGGTACGAAAGGTCGTTTCCAAAGCTTGTCCATTAATACTTCTATATGTTATTCCCTATTCGAGTCTTGTTGGTTGCACGGAAATGGATATAATTTCTATAAAAAGCAGTAATTTTTCATATTTTCGGATCGCATTTCTAATGCATTTATTTGCTCATGCAGCTTCACACGGTGAGTAGAAAGTCGCTGTAGAAAATCCGGTTTTGTGTCCAAACGTTTTTTACAATAAATGTCCTCGTTATCGAAGGGCTAAAAAATGTTTAAAATCGTTCAAAAAATCCCATTAGTGACCATTTCCCGGATACGCCAAAGTTAAAATATGGTAGTTTGTGCTTGAGAAGTTCAGCACTGAAGTTTCCTACTTGAGTTTCTCGTCATCAAGCACTGAAAAAAAAATGATCGCGTCTGAACTGCAAATAAACAATTGAAAAAAACTTGAGGCAAATGAATAAAGGGCTTTCTTCGAGTTTTTGCGTGCATTCAAAAACATTCGGCTGGTTAGACCATGAATGTCAGTGGACTAAACTGACAGAGCTTCCGGATCGTCCCTTTTATAGATATTCTACAGCCCTTATAAAGCAAATGGAGCGGAAAACGTGCTCTTTTCACCTTAAAAATGCTCAGAAGGCTCCCTAAAATCTCACTGAATAATTGCTGTATTCCGTGCTGATGCTGATGATTCTTATGTAATACTACATACGGTATTTCAAGATTGGGGTACTGTACTGTACACAGGCCCACAGATGCCGACACGATTGGTACTTCGCCATTTTCCCTCTACACTCTACAGTATATGTCAGAACGTCATCATCTCGGATTATTTATCATTTAATTTTCGATGAAAATACTGTTTTTTTTTTCAATTGATCCACCTGTCAATGAAAAATTAGAAAAACGTTCCAAAAAAGGAACAACATTTTTTTTTATACTTCAAGACACAGAAAATGACAATGCAGAATAAAAATACACATAATCTGAGCTTTTGGAAAGAAAAGGAACCCAAAGAGGAAAAACAGGCAAAAGTCTACTTAAATCTTGAACAGTACTCAGATGATGAAAAGAACTCCGAAAAAGAAGCACAAGATTACCTTGTTCTGGTTCATGAATTTCAGGGAATTCATTATACAAATTATTTTCAATTTTTTAATATAAAAAGCTCAGTTTGTTTAAGAGATAACAAGAGATAATAAAAGATTTAAAAGATGTTTAAGATAATGTACTGTACAGTATATTCATTTTGAAAATAATATTTTTTGCATTTTTCTAGAAATTTTGGCAAATCGTATACCATATCTTGAGGAATTGTATATGTTGGAGCATTGTATGAATATCCTGGCAGATTTTCGAGTTATTAAGTGTCTTCAGTTTGTCTAATTATCCATAAGTTGGGATATCTGCTTGTCAGGTCCCCACGTGTCTAAATTTAGTCTGTTAACCCTTAATTTATCATACTTGACTGACTTGAATCAAATAAATAACGACATTTTGTCACATTTCCCAGCAGAGGAAATTGCCATGGAATTCCCTCGTCATCTTGCTAACAGTTGGAACATGCTCCAAACAGACTGGGCCCCATACAGGAAGTGAACCAATTCATAAAGTCGGAAACATCAGTGCCTCTATAGATTACCACTTCGTTGTAGTATATTTCTCTGTTCCCTACTTCGGCTTCAGTGACGTTTAAACTTGTTGCTGACGTAAGTAAAACAAAGACACGGATCCATATTCGAACCCAATGTCGCCTCTCAGCAGGAAATACGTTTAGGGAAAGACACAAAGCTGCTCATGATCCTCGTTCCCGGTCATTCAAGAGGGGAAGAACCGCGTATGAAGCCAGAGTAATTGCACCGTTTTCCGGGACAGGGCGAGGCCCTCCCCCCCCCTTTTTTTTGTGTGGTTCCATGTAAAAATAAATAAGCAAATAAATAAATAGAAAATTCCGGACTCGTGTCCTGGAAAAGTCGTGACCAATCACCGCCGACTAATGGCTCATTACCGTGAAATTTTTCACCCTACTCGTCCGGGTTGAACACGAAGATGCTGCGCATAATCAGAGCATTCAACCCTCCACCGATCCCTTTTGCGAAAGCGGNCATAATCAGAGCATTCAACCCTCCACCGATCCCTTTTGCGAAAGCGGTAATGACCATAAATCTATCCCTACCCACGAGTTTGGGCGAAAAAAAAAAGCGTGGAAGGGGAAACAAAAAATTTCAATATCCCATTCAACGGAGTAAAAATGAATAAATAAAACGTACGAGTGTTCCGGCGTGGACACGGTCCTGCTATCTGAAACACATGTCTCAATCCATTCTATCCATTTTTAGAAAAAAATGTTGAGCGAATTTTACTGACTTGCATTAAAAACCCTGCCTGAAAAGGTGAAAGGCTGCTCAATATAATTAATTTCCCTTCAATGGATATCGATTAAAGTTAAGCACGTTTTAGTTAGTAGATGCTCGAAACTTTCTCGGGAACTGTTCCCAATTTCGATCATGTAGGTTATCATAAAAATCCCCATGTTTGTTGAAATTAAAATCCAAAATTAGCTGAAACCAAGGTGCACCATTCAAAATTTCTATCGTTTTTCAATGTGCTATTGTTTCAACACTAGCTCCAAGTGGCAATGAAAATGTCACGAAAAATTCGGAAATAAATTCGATAGCCCCGGACTATTCTTTTTTCCAACTTCTGAATTAGTGGGAATTTATCAAATGTCAACTGGTGAATTAAAAACT
This sequence comes from Notodromas monacha, assembly GCA_905338405.1. Taxonomy (NCBI): domain Eukaryota; kingdom Metazoa; phylum Arthropoda; class Ostracoda; order Podocopida; family Cyprididae; genus Notodromas; species Notodromas monacha. Next base: position 15,922 of record CAJPEX010004093.1, read on the forward strand.
GCCCATGGCCCCAGTGAAATTGATGATTGTTATGGTATTTAAACTTGATTCAAGGATTTTATTAATCCTTCAGATATTCGGAAGGCTCTTATTGATAAACTCCTTTTGTAACACATGGATTTCCAGACAGAATTCTGCCAGGAAATCCATGTTTTTGAATTCATGGTAAAAATTCGGTTAACCTAATTTTTACCATGAATTCAAAAAATTTCGTAAATATTCAAACATGTTTTTGAAGTCAGTTATATAGCATACAGCGATGTAAAATGTGGAGGACTAAGACGAAGTTGATCGACGAGGCGTTGCGAAGAAAATCTTTTCCAAAAACACACTGCTGATGACAATTACAGAAAAACGTTATACAATTGGTCAGATTTTATCGTAGGAGATAAAAAATGCTCGTTAATACTCATCAGTCAATTTTTCGTTATTTTCAGTTGTTCAATTTGAAATCATCACTATTTTCAGAAGCAAAAATTCGGTTTCCATTGTGAAATCAATCACGATTCATTTTGGGTTTGATGAGCGAATGTGAAAGGGGACCTTGAATATGACGCTTGATAAATTTACGTTGCCAGCTTCTGTCATGTCTCGCACTTCTCTGTACGTTTCTTCTGAATTTCGCATAATTTGAAACTCAATAGTGGATGATCAACTGCCATTCATAGAATCCGAAGACCAAATTCTTGCTGGTCTGAATCTTCGACGGAAAAGTTAACACACCCAGTGGTTTCGTCCGAGAACTGAAAATAAAAGGGATGCTCGCAGGAACATTGCCCTAATGGGTTTTTCGCGTTACCTGCATCGTAAATAAAATTTTTCATATTTTCGGATCGCATTTCTAATGCATTTATTTGCTCATGCAGCTTCACACGGTGAGTAGAAAGTCGCTGTAGAAAATCCGGTTTTGTGTCCAAACGTTTTTTACAATAAATGTCCTCGTAATCGAAGGGCTAAAAAATGTTTAAAATCGTTCAAAAATCCCATTAGTGACCATTTCCCGGATACGCCAAAGTTAAAATATGGTAGTTTGTGCTTGAGAAGTTCAGCGCTGAAGTTTCGTACTTGAGTTTCTCGTCATCAAGCACTGAAAAAAAAAATTATCGCGTCTGAACTGCAAATAAACAATTAAAAAAAACTCGAGGCAAATGAATAAAGGGCTTTCTTCGAGTTTTTGCGTGCATTCAAAAACATTCGGCTGGTTAGACCATGAATGTCAGTGGACTAAACTGACAGAGCCTCCGGATCGTCCCTTTTATAGATATTCTACAGCCCTTATAAACCAAATGGAGCGGAAAACGTGCTCTTTTCACCTTAAAAATGCTCAGAAGGCTCCCTAAAATCTCACTGAATAATTGCTGTAATCCGTGCTGATGCTGATGATTCTTATGTAATACTACATACGGTATTTCAAGATTGGGGTACTGTACTGTACACTGGCCCACAGATGCCGACACGATTGGTACTTCGCCAGTTTCCCTCTACACTCTACAGTATATGTCAGAAGTAGTCAGAACGTCATCATCTCGGATTATTTATAATTTAATTTTCGATGAAAATACTGTTTTTTTTAATTGATCCACCTGTCAATGAAAAATTAGAAGAACGTTCCAAAATATGAACAAAATTTTTTTTTTATACCTCAAGACACAGAAAATGACAATGCAGAATAAAAAATACACATAATCTGAGCTTTTGGAAAGAAAAGGAACCCAAAGAGGAAAAACAGGCAAAAGTCTACTTAAATCTTAAACAGTACTCAGATGATGAAAAGAACTCCGAAAAAAAAAGCACAAGATTACCTTGTTCTGGTTCATGAATTTCAGGGAATTCATTATACAAATTATTTTCAATTTTTTAATATAAAAAGCTCAGTTTGTTTAAGAGATAACAAGAGATAATAAAAGATTTAAAAGATGTTTAAGATAATGTACTGTACAGTATATTCATTTTGAAAATAATATTTTTTGCATTTTTCTAGAAATTTTGGCAAATCGACTCAGTTTGTTTAAGAGATAACAAGAGATAATAAAAGATTTAAAAGATGTTTAAGATAATGTACTGTACAGTATATTCATTTTGAAAATAATATTTTTTGCATTTTTCTAGAAATTTTGGCAAATCGCATACCATATCTTGAGGCATTTTATATGTTGAAGCATTGTATGAATATCCTGGCAGATTTTCGAGTTATTAAGTGGCTTCAGAAAGTCTAATTATCCATAAGTTGGGGCATCTGCTTGTCAGGTCCCCACGTGCTTAAATTTAGTCTGTTAACCCTCAATTTATCATACTTGAGTAACTTGACCGACTTGAATCAAATAAATAACGACATTTTGTCACATTTCCCAGCAGTGGAAATTGCCACGGAATTCCCTCGTCATCTTGCTAACAGTTCGAACATGCTTCCACCCTTAGAAATATCTACCGCCTAGGCCCCATACAGGAAGTGAACCAATTCATGAAGTCGGAAACATCAGTGCTTCTATAGATTACCACTTCGTTGTACTGTAGTATATTTCTCTGTTCCCTACTTCGGCTTCAGTGACGTTTAAACTTGTTGCTGACGTAAGTAAAACAAAGACACGGATCCATATTCGAACCCAATGTCGCCTCTCAGCAGGAAAGACGTTTAGGGAAAGACACAAGTTGCTCATGATCCTCGTTCCCGGTCATTCAAGAGGGGAAGAACCGCGTATGAAGCCAGAGTAATTGCACCGTTTTCCGGGACAGGGCGAGGCCCTCCCCCCCTTTTTTTGTGGTTCCATGTAAAAATAAATAAGCAAATAAATAAATAGAAAATTCCGGACTCGTGTCCTGGAAAAGTCGTGACCAATCACCGCCGACTAATGGCTCATTACCGTGAAATTTTTCACCCTACTCGTCCGGGTTGAACACGAAGATGCTGCGCATAATCAGAGCATTCAACCCTCCACCGATCCCTTTTGCGAAAGCGGTAATGACCATAAATCTATCCCTACCCACGAGTTTGGGCGAAAAAAAAAAGCGTGGAAGGGGAAACAAAAAATTTCAATAACATAATCAGAGCATTCAACCCTCCACCGATCCCTTTTGAGAAAGCGGTAATGACCATAAATCTATCCCTACCCACGAGTTTGGGCGAAAAAAAAAAAGCGTGGAAGGGGAAACAAAAAATTTCAATAACCCATTCAACGGAGAAAAGATGAATAAATAAAACGTACGAGTGTTCCGGCGTGGACACGGTCCTGCTATCTTAAACACATGTCTAAATCCATTCTGTCCTTTTTTAGAAAAAAATGTTAAGCGAATTTTACTGACTTGTATTAAAAACCCCGCCTGAAAAGGTGAAAGGCTGCTCGATTTAATTCATTTCCCTTCAATGGATATCGCTGAAAGTTAAGCACGTTTTTGTTAGTAGATGCTCGAAACTTTCTCGGGAACTGTTCCCAATTTTGATCATGTAGGTTATCATAAAAATCCCCATGTTCGTTGAAATTAAAATCCAAAATTCGCTGAAACCAAGGTGCACCATTCAAAATTACTATCGTTTTTCAATGTGCTATTGTTTCAACACTAGCTCCAAGCGGCAATAAAAATGTCACGAAAAATTCGGAAATAAATTCGGTAGCCCCGGACTATTCTTTTTTCCAAGTTCTGAATTAGTGGGAATTTATCAAATGTCAACTGGTGAATTAAAAACTGCCCATGGCCCCAGTGCAATTGATGATTGTTATGGTATTTAAACTTGATTCAAGGATTTTATTAATCCTTCAGATATTCGGAAGGCTCGTATTGATAAACTCCTTTTGTAACACATGGGTTTCCAGACAGAATTCTGTCAGGAAATCCATGTTTTTGGATTCATGGTAAAAATTCGGTTAACCTAATTTTTACCATGAATTCAAAAAATTTCGTAAATATTCAAACATGTTTTTTAAGTCAGTTATATGGCATACAGTGATGTAAAATGTGGAGGACTACGATGAAGTTGATCGACGAGGCGTTGCGAAGAAAATCTTTTCCAAGAACACACTGCTGATGACAATTACAGAAAAACGTTATACAATTGGCCAGATTTTATCGTAGGAAATAAAAAATGCTCGTTAATATTCATCAGGCAATTTTCGTTATTTTCAGTTGTTCAAATTGAAATCATCATTATTTTCAGAAGCAAAAAATTCGGTTTCCCTCGTGAAATCAATCACGATTCATTTTGGGTTTGATGAGCGAATGTGAAAGGGGACCTTGAATATGACGCTTGATAAATTTACGTTGCCAGCTTCTGTCATGTCTCGCACTTCTCCGTACGTTTCTTCTGAATTTCGCATAATTTGAGACTCAATAGTGGATGATCAACTGCCATTCATAGAATCCAAAGACCAAATTCTCCGACCAGACTTAGAAGCTGCCTTTTCAATTGTGTGGGTCACCAAAGCAGGCTCTTGACTTTTATTTTCCCTACGAGCGTCCTTGTAACGGGATTACCCAAAAAGCGCAATGGACGTAGCATTTATTTAATAGTACTTCTTGAAAATAAATGGTCGAAAAAGAACAACAAAAGCGTTGGGATGATTGCAATGCGAAGAAAACGGGGGAAGTAAAAATTGGAGAGCTCGAGGCGATAAATTGCAGGCGATAAAACTGCCTCGCGGCCGGGAGACTCGAGAAAACGGATTGCTGAACGTGTTGAGGAAAGTTGTACTTTTTTTGTGCCATGATTTGTCAATTCCATCCGATTTTTTAGGTGGCTAAGCTGGAGGCAAGGCTAGTTGTGGGTTTCCGATATACTGGAGCCAAGACAGGGTTTTCTCTGACTCTCATGGGTTCTCCCCAAAGTCTCTGGATATTGAAGAGGCATCAGAGGATTTCTCATAGACAGACTCTAAAGAGGGTGTGATCAAGGATCACAGAAGAACATAAATAAAAATACAGGCAATCAGCCTTTTGAAGGCCAAGAACACATATTCAAGTGATTTCCTTGAATATATGTTATGTTCTTAGTTTTTCAATCATTTTTATTATCAGTTTCAGCAGAGTTGAATGGATTCAAAAATTCCAAAGAATAAACAAAAATAATGCCCAAAACAAATTTGGATAACACAGATTTGTGCACTCAAATCATTTTGAAAGGAACGAAACAATTATCCAAGGGTTCAGGACAAACTGACTCTTACATTTGAATTATTTGGAGCTTACATAATTTTCTTGGAATTTCCTCGTCAGGTGATCTGACCAGACAACTCCAGAACATCCTTGGATATTCTCTGGCCTCTGATTGGCAACAAATTGAAAAATTGAAGAAATTAGTGCAATGCATCATCAGCTGATGCAGGAGGAAACCTTCATCAGTTTCCAATCTCGTTTTCTCCACAACAGATTCTGCCATTTATTCTGCCATAATAGATACTCCTCTTCTTAATACAAATTTTCAAGAGTCACCCTTTGAAAAAGCTCTTCATAACATTCGGTCTATGAATAATTGAAGCTTTCAGGAGTCACTTGATACAATTAAAAGCAGACTTTTCAAGGGGAAAAAAAACAGCACTAAAAAATTAAATCAGAAAATGGACCAAAGGTGTCAGTGCAAGACGTGCTTGCATTGCCAGTCCGTGGGCACATGACAATTGGGTAACTCTGGTATATACTGTACCAGATGAGCTGGGATGTATTTTGTCTTATCGGTGACCCAAAGTAGCATCAGTACCAGGGTATTTATGGTCCTTGTCTCAAGCTACAAGGATGCGGTGAGAGGCTGGGCCCATGGATGCAGCTGACTACCGGGGGCATTTCGGTGTACACGAGATCAATCAACGCCGGCCTTGTGGAACTGCGTAAGGGGTCCGCTTTCCCAACGGCTCCGGATTCGAGGTTAATCAAAGGGCCATTACGGAGGTAAAGGGCGTTTGGTGGACTACGAAAAGGGGGTTGATCTGAGGCCGAAGGGGGAATCCTGCGTATCAGAGGTAGTCTGCAATCGTTCCCCCTTTGTATATGTGCATCAAATCATTTCCGATCCCGTACAAAAAGGAATGCGTTTTACTTTGAAGTCATTGAATATGGAAAAAAAATCTGATTTTCAGGATTACATTTGACGAGGAACAGCTCTGCTGTAGGCTGAGAAAATTAGAATAAATGTTTCATTTTTAGGAAGATACCGAAGACAATACATGCGGACTCTATCTAAAACAATCTTGTCTACATCGATTTCTCTGTTCAACGAATATTTTTTTTGGTCCCATGAGACTTTCTCCTCATGTTATAGTGAGTGGTTCTTGACAACAAAATTCTGCCTACAGCGAATTTTTTGTGGTCCTTTGAATTTCGCGGTAGAAAGTCTACCTATATGTATTTTCAAAAGCGGGAATAACACACAGTAAACTACAGGTGGACTCTTTATGCAACAAAATTCAGGGGACCAGAAAAAAATGTGTCATTTATAGAGAAAATGTCCCCTGAAAGAATTCACCGGAAAAAAATTCGTCATGATTAGCGATAATTATTTCTGGTCCCCTGAATTTAATTGTTGGAAGAGTTCACATGCACTTTACTGTACAGTATATGCATTTAACGAGCATTTCACAAAAATCACCGAATGTTTCATTTTCAGAAAGATACGCGACTATATATTTTCGAGTGTGGAATAACATACAGTAACGTACAGGTGGACTCTTTCGACAACGAAATCCATCGGACCAGAAAAAATTCGTTAAAGAGAGCATCTTTTGTAGAGAACCTTAATTTAATGAACTAAGAACCCTGTGGGACCAAACAATTCATTATACGGAGAAAATCATAGCAGAGAGAGTGAATCACAGTACAGTACAGTACTTATTTTTATGAATGAAGCCTGATAACAAATGGCGAGTGAAAATCCGTCTGGGGTGAAGAAATGTTCTAAATTTCATAATGCGAGAGGCTAATTTCTTCATGAGTCGGCTTATAATGGTAAACTCTGACTTTCGAGGCTCCCATTTTCTTGGTTTATTTAACGTGGATGTTTGAAAAGCTTATTAATTTTTCAAATAAAAGGTTCCCGTCGTATTTGCCTTAGGGTCCTTCAGTACCGCCTTTTTGACGTTGAGCCTTCGTTACTCGTCATATTTACGAATAAATCAAGATATTTATCGTCTCAGGAAAATGAAAAATGTTATTGATGCTGTTAATCAAACAACGTAGGCTATTAGATTCTTCTGAAAAGCTGCTTTTGGTACTTTTTTACTTGTTTATCAGATAAAACCATCTTTTCCAAAGCCTTTTCTTTTGAACGCAGTCGTTAGAAAAGAACTTTTAACTATCTTTTAGGCGTTAATAGCTTACTTCCGGTACTTGGAAATAAGACAGATAAACTGAGCTCCATTGAGTAATGCAGTATATTGTAAATTCAATTCAACAATTGACTATACTAAAAGAAAGCACCGAAAAATTCTGATGCGGCTTTCAATTCTCAATATCACTGCATTGATCACTGCTGCATTTCCGCGAATTGAAATTAGGTTATTATTTTTTTTCTCTGGAATTATTCCCCGATGCTGTTCATTGTTCTGATGAAGTTCCGACCTCGAATCAGGTCTGTTATTTTTCTATTTAAGGCTCTCCTTACATTTGAAGATATTAGCGGTTGATTTCATGCTCAGGTGGTTTTCTTCCACAGAAATCTGAAATTTTTGGTTTTATGCGTAGATTATTGTTCAAATGTTTACAGAAAATCGCGAGGTAGTTTATAGTCGCACGCGGTCAATAAATTATATTGAATGCTATGAATATCTGGGGAAATTCGGTGGGAAGCAAAAAACGGATGCGTCATATTTTTGAATACAGAGGATTTATCCATAAGCATTCTATGATAATAAGGCTTTTCCTGGGACAAGATAAAAAATAAAATCTGGTTTCACCGAAAATTAAAAATCCAATACAAGTACCTCGTGAAAATGCAGCCCTTATAGCTTCAACTTCTCTAATACTTCATAAAGATGATGGACAATCCGTTTGCTCTACTGCATTTGACTGAAGGGATAAGCTATGGTTTCTTTTCTTTTTTTCTCATACATCTTGCTCGACGAAGAACATAGGTAGATAGGCTACTAGTAAATGCAAATGCGAACCGTGACCAGAGGTGTATTAATGACTTGAATCGAAAGCTCGGAACGAGACCCGAGGCCAGGTCCC